>BGPR01014263.1:26262-39672 GCA_013235015.1 Araneus ventricosus | reverse complement strand
ATCTTGTATTTGATTTTCAATCAATACTGTTATTATAAATGTTCAAGGCGTCTCGTAATACATTGAAAGAGGAATAAATAAATTTCAAAATTATTTGAAAACCTTTCAAACATATTATTATAATTACTTTCAAACCTTATTGCCTTTTAATTTATTAAATTAGCAAACTTAGATATAAGAGCTAAAATTGCTTCCTCTTTGACTTCTAATTTCATTTTGAACTCGAAATTGTAACGATAAAAGATAATTTAATTAAGAAAACTATTCAGATTAATTGTGAATGAATATGAAATTTCGAAGAGATACGAACTTTGTAACTACACTTTATTGTCATCATTTACGCTGACTGATGCAAGTCTCTGTGGTCTAGGGCTACGGCTTCTGGTTGGGATGCAGTAGGTCCCGCGTTCAAAGCTTGCTGTAAGTAGATGTGTTCAAAAAAATAATGAAGTGTTACCTAGAAGTTCGGAATTAAGTGATTAATTTTTTTCCATGCTTCTAAGATGTATTTTTAAAATATTCACTATAATGTTATATAATATTATTCAGTATAGTACAATATTATTTAATATGGTATAATATTATACAGTATTATATGACATTATACAATATTATGAAAAAAACATTGTACAGTATTGAAAAAGTCTTACGTTTTACACTGTTTCAATATTGGGAAAAATATTGTACAATATTACTTTCTCGAATTTTATGATATAAGACAATATCTTGTGCTACGTGGGTAGTTGTCTATTTTCGCCGTGGCGAACTTGTGGCAAACTTGTTTTGCAAGCAAGGGTGGTGATTCTGCATTATTAGTTTGCAGCAGTTTCGCTTCAAGTTTGACGCGTCAAATTTGCCATGACAAGATAATATCAAGTAAAAATCAAACTTGCTGCAAACGTACGTTCTATCTGGGATTGAGCACGCTCAGCTATTAATCTAGAATAAATATTTACATAAAACATAGCAATGTTGTTTACAGTTCCCAGATATAGTTTCATTATATTTAAGAAATGGTAGAGAATATCTCACCGCTGGTTATTTCTCATATCTGGCTTTGAAATTAAAAATTTCAGGCTTCGTAAAGATAAAGTAGATTTTGAAAATTGTACCTTGATAAATATTGTTTGCAGCACTGCTAGACTCTGAGCTGACGAGCCGCCATTGTTAATATTTTTTTTAATTTAATTTTTAACAATCATTCTCTCACTAGTCTTCAAAAAAAGAGAGAGAGTGTATCGGCCGGAAAATACTGCCAATAGCAGATGAAAATTTCGAATCTGCCTAGCCAGAGAGCGAAAGCAATTCGATGAGCTTTAACGCTCTTTATTTATATCGGAAATTAATTTGTAATGTATTCGATGCTGGTGATACTTATTGATCTGAAGCAGTGAGAATCGAATCATTGTAGATGTGAGTTTGAAAGTTCAAACTTGGACGTTTAAGGACAGGATTCCTAATAGTAGGAAGTAAACTAGTATTAAATCTTTCTAGGATTTTTGTTAGTAATAGACAAAAACAGTTTTTGCAAAGATATTAAAAATAGACAAGAACTGTAATAATTTGGCCGAGGCTAATCGCACCACTGGTGTCTTTAGCATCCGCAGGCTATTGGATCCACCATTTGTCACGCATGCGCACTGAGTTGCCAGATCCATCATTTGAATGGAAACTGCTTGCAGCTGTGCTGACATCTATGTTTTGAAATTCGAACCCTTTTTATGAAAAATCGTTAAAAATAGTAAATTAATGATGTAAATTTATTTCTGACTTTAATTGAACAGAGGTTTTCTGATATAGAATAAGTATTATTACATTTTAAGTAAATTCTACCTCTGTTAAAAATTTGATTAATGATTAAAATGCATTGATTTACATTTGTCAGAGTGTCTGGCAATCTGGAAAATTTAGAATTTTTTATAGAAATCCCGAATTTTTTTTATAGGGCAGATGCTCCAGTTTTGGCTACCTTAAGAGAAAATTTGAAATGGAAATTTCACAGTGAATGACTGTTTAAAGCATATTAAATCATACTTATACTATTCTTTAGCAAATTCTATTGGCTTTCTGCTAGTTATAAAATTTTTCTTAAGAATATTTTAGATTTAGAGTTATGAATTTTTAAATAAATTAACCCCATTTGCACCAGTTTTGGCCACACTAATATAATAGTTTACTAATATAATTTATTATAACATTTTAATGAATTTTAAGTAAAAATAAATCATTTTTATGCAATATATATTTTAGTACATTATTTTCTGTTATTTTAAATGTGATTTTTTTATGAATTTATAAAGATATGTAATAAAATTTACATAAGATGATTTTAGCTGCAGATTTCAGTTTTAAAAAAAAAACAGGAATGCAGAAAACAATAATTTAATTTGGTGATAAAATACAAACTATAATTTAATTTGGTTGATGAAATACAAACTATATAAACTCACAATTTTTTTTTTTGATAAAATATGAAAAAAATGGGGAGAGGAATAAACATACATTGCAAAAGCATAGATTTTTTAAAAAAGCTTACAAATGTTGTGTAATATTTTGCTTGAATTAGAACACAGTGAATTACATAGTGAACTTGAGAAGTTTCTGGAATAGAAATTTCCAGAATGGTGGCGAATAATCTTGTAGAGCCGGCGCCACCCGTGAACCCTAGAGATATCGAGAAGAATCAAGACGCCTCCCTCTAATTCTCGCGAGTAAAGCGACGTTCCCCTGAACTCTAGAAGGGTCGAGAACAATCAAGAGACACGACCCCTTTGCTGCATCTGTCCATTCAACAAGGAGGAGGACGGAGGTTGGACCTGGAGATATAAAAAGGGGTGGAGATTAGAAAGAGCAGCTAAGAAGAATGTAACATGAAACGAAGTGGTGGGTTTTGACAAAAACCTTAAGTGGCCGATTTTCTCCGAATAGTTTCATCATCCAAGTGACGGTGGCTGCCTGGTGAATTAAAAAGATTTTATTGAGACCATATACGGTGAG
The DNA here is from genome assembly GCA_013235015.1 of Araneus ventricosus. Classification (NCBI taxonomy): domain Eukaryota; kingdom Metazoa; phylum Arthropoda; class Arachnida; order Araneae; family Araneidae; genus Araneus; species Araneus ventricosus. Next base: position 36,675 of record BGPR01014263.1, on the reverse strand, counting down.
CGAAGAAAGCAATTAAGCGATTTGGTTTTACTAGTACCTTGGATTGTAAATTACAACTGAATATACTTTAAGGAATATTGGACTGGAGATCGAGTGATGTCGCCTGGTGAGTTTGAAATACGTTTCATGACATCGAATCTCTAGAGACAATTACAGATTGTTGATTAGAGACTGTTTTAATTATTTTAGATGATCCTACTCTTCCTGGGCTTATTTTATTTAATGCTAAATTTCTATATAAATATCTATACTGTAAATAAAGTTTAAAGTTATATATTTCAAATTAATATTGTCTTTCTTTGTGTTGCATGCTGAGTGTTAAATTGATTACATTAATAAAAATAATTATTAGACAACGGTCGAACCTGAGATTGCTAATTAGGTTAATTGCACTTAATAAACCTTAGTTGAATTAAACGTAAATTTAATCATAACACAAATCAAGAATCTGCATTATTATACTTACTAACAATATCCACAAATATGTATTTTTATGTATTTGTATTGTATGTATTTTCATGTATTTATGTATTTTTAATTGCAACATTAATCAAATTCATCAGAATCATTTTTAAAATTAAGAGCAATCATACATGCATATAAAAGAATATTCCTCATCACTCTATTCAGGTTCCTGAAGTTGAAATTTTCTCACATAAATGTGAGGTAAACATTCAAAATGGATATGTTTTTGACATTCCATTTTGAATGGCCTTAACTGCATTACCAACTTTAGATGGTGAGTGGCAAAATTTTTTTATGGAAATGCTACCTGCCTTCTTATTTTTAATTGGAGCCATTACTATGTAAAATGAAAACAAACAAAACTAAATCAGTTACTTTTATTTTAGAAACAAAACTAAAGCAGTTGCTTTTATTTTAGAAATAAAATTAAGTTAGTTGCTTTTATTTTAAAAACAAAACTAAATTAGTTGATTTTATTTCATCCAGATATTCTTAAATTTATGTAATGGCTAAAAACACAATAATGAAGTTATGTGGCCAAAACTGGAACATGTAGTGTTCCACTTTTGGCCACCTGCATGGCCAAAACTGGCACATATAGTAAATTTAAAGTACCAGTTTTGGCCACCACTCATTTAATCTTAAAAATAATTAATTTTGATATGAAATCAGAATAAAAAGAAAGCTTACCTCATAAACTCTAAGGGTAATCAGTTTTAGATTAATCATTTAATTCTGAGAGCTTCAAGATGAAAAACTGCAACTACTTGTTCCTTAACAAAAATCTTAACAGTTGTAAGTATACAATACATGATCATGCATTTAATTTTTTTACAAGTCACATGTTCGAGAAAAATGAACCAATCAGATTGAAAATAGTAGAATAAGGATTGCTTAAAGTATTGGAATGCTTCTTATTAGTTAATTTGAAATTACTGGTTAATTATTGGAAAAACAAATCCATTGTGGACAAAATTGGAGCATCTACCCTAAATCTTATCATCTAATTCAAGTTATATCTCCGAAATGTTTGAAAACTTTTTCTATATCTAATAGCAAGCCTTTTATAGCAAAGCTGTCTTATGCAATTATTTAGAAAATTATTGTGATATTATTTTAAAAAAGTTTTTTTACTTTGAGTATTTTATTCCAATAAAATTATCCTTACAAACAAAAAGTGTTTATAATTTTATTTACTTGTATTTTGTTTTCCGGTGCATTATAAAAATATTCTCTTTATATTTCAATAATGTAAAGGCAAGGGAAAAAGAGATTTGCTGAATATCAAAACATATCTTGTTCAAACATTTTAACAATTTAGATTTTTAGTTAAATCTTAAAATTTCATCCAGTTTTCTTTTTTAATTAAGCAATTTAAGATCATATTTTGTTATTATTCCTTCCTATCTTATAATAATCGAAAAATGTTTTCACTATTCCTGTAAATCACTAAAATTTCCATTTATACAATGACTTAAAATTTCAAACAATTGTTTGAGGTAAACTTTCAGTCTACGGTGCCCACTTGCTTCTCGCCAATTTTTCTTGGAGCAATTTGATTTGCTGGCGCCAAACACTGTTTGGGATGTGCAGTGCGCTTTTCATTGCTGTACTGGGCATGCTTCATTTGAAAAGGAGCGATTGAGCACTCAATGCCTTCGGCATTTCAAACGCATACCGGGCAATTTTTTTAACTTAAAAAACATCAGCGGCTTTGCTTTCTGCAAAGCGGGACACTAGTAGCTTCGCTTATTTATTGAGAAGCGGAAACACAGAATAACATACACAATTCTGAACCTAAAAGTGACTGAAAATGTTCAAAAACGAGAAAAGTGTAGCTAAAACTTCACATACCTATTTTAATTGCCGAATTGCTGTTTACACTTAGGACACTGGTATCCGCTGGCTATCAATTCCTGATCCACATACTTCGAAAGGGAACCAATGCCACAATCAACAACAGCTGTACGAAGCGCACGTAACGAAATGATAAAATCAGACGAAAATCAAACCGACAAAACAAATTCGATTGAATCGACCAATCAAATCAAACGGAACAAACCAATCAAAACGAATCATAATATCGCGCCATGCGCAAAACACCGATGAACAGATCAATTTCCGCGCATGAGCACATCTCACTCGTTAAAATCATCATTGCGCAACCAAAACAAATATCCTCTCCTCTCCATTCTTGGCGGCAGAGAGTTGACGATCCTAAGAGGAACGAAGTAAGTGGGCACCGTAAACTAAAAGTTAACCTTATTTCATTCTAAACTTATTTCATTTGGCATCAAGCATATTCGTCAGCATAAAATACTTTGCAAATTTAAAATATTATTTAATGATTAAAAATTTGTACTTGTTGAACATAAGCTGTTAATCAGTTTTATGTAATGGTTTGTGTTAAAAATTAGTACATAGAAAATTTGAGTATCACTCATTGCTTTAAAACAAATTTTGATTTTCTTTGAATGTCAATTTTCTTATTCGCACACATGTATATTAAAATAATTAAATAAAAAATATGAAATAGAATTCAGGACAACACATTCTACAAATTAAATAATCTTTAATTAAGTAATAAAAAGATTTCAAATCAATTTAATTTGACATGCAACAAATGACAGTTATCTACAGTTTGGACAAAACCAATATTTGGATGGTGGACAAATTAAAATATTTTGGCAAGTCCAATTATACCAATTAAGGCACAAAGCACACTGAATAGAATTATCATCTAAATCTCCTAGACAATCACAGCATTTCCACCCCATGCTAACGATTGCATTTGTTAATTGTTCAATTATCAGAAAAGCATCTGGTTGAAAAAACTTTCGAATAGATTCAATGTTTACTCTTTCATCCTTCATACGCTGCATAGGTATAATTTGCGGAATTACAGATACTTCATCCTCTTCAATTAATTTGCCAGAAGTTGCTCTTTTGGCAACTCCTGAATCCACAAAATAATTTAGCACAATATCAAATTTTTCCTTGTCTGTCTTGTTTTCAAATATATCATCTCGTACAATTTGTGTGTTCTTTCTTTTTTGCCCTCGCTTCAAACCAATACCAGTTTGGCCAAACCCTTTTGCATTACCTTGCTTTTTTAGAGGCCGTATCAATTTTATGGATGACAATTTACAGCTTGTTTGTGCTGTTGGAGGTTCTTGTTCATCATTTTGCATGATAGTTTTCTCGGAGACTTGTGAAGATTTGATTTGGTGCTCATTTGGCGCATCTATTAAAAGTAAATTGTGTGGCTGTTCTACGATGTCTTCATCTTGATCATGGAAACATTCTGATACATTAACCAGTTTATCTGATGTTAACAAATTTTCGAAGTCTAAGTTTCCCTAGATAGTATTGATACTTATCATTGGACAAAGTGGACAGAATTAAGTTAATGTTTTTTTGTTATTTTACTTGTTTCTCTATATTTATCACATTCAGTTTTCTGCTTCGAGGTGACATTCAAGCATCCTTGTAGGTTCATGTTTTTGAAAACAGGGCGAGAAGAAAGATAATATGGTCTAGTCCACTTCACACGAGAGAGTGAACTTAAATATATAGGAAAATTCTTCTCTCTTCTTACTGCCATAATATGACTGCATGAATTTTCTGTAGCTGTAATAACTGCAGTCCGTTTTCTCAAAGTGTAAAGACCATTCTCTACAGTTGAGAATATTTACCTTTTTTGACTCTTTATATTCGGTACAGACATGACTTGCAGCAAATTGAGTCAGAGTTTTATTAATTTCTATCTGAACTTCATCAAGATTGTCATTCACAGGTACTTTTTCAATCATTGTTATGGCACGGTGGTCTCGCTCAACATTTGTGGACACAACAGAGATTATTAAGTCTTGAAAAAATTTACCTAGATCACTATACCTGGTAATTACACTTTTCATCTTCTGATTTAAACTTTCTAATCTGTTTGTAGTCCTGTTTTTAATGATGAAGTTTCTATTTTGTTCATATAGAACCCATTCATCCTTTATACAATGCCAGTTCTTATTGTAATAGGTAGTTAAATCCTGGATATTTAAAGACATTAATTTACTATAATTACTTCTTCTCACTTGCTTCTTAAGAGTAGAATTTAATTTATCTAATTTAAATGGGATTTCACGTTTAAACGTACGCAGAGCATGAAAAAGGCATATCTGAATTTTTGCAGAGGGAAACTTCTCTTCAAACACAATTCTATCTGCAAAGTCTTTGTCTCCCACTAAGACTTCAACTTCTGTCCAGGCTCCATTATTTCTTTAAAAAAATCCAGCATTGCCCCTACACACATTTTACTTTCAGAGCGAATAATGAACAGAGCAACAACTTCACTTTAACCATTGCCATCTACTGCTAATAAAACAAATAGTGGCAATTTGTAATTTTTCAGTTTGTATGTGGCATCAAAAATCAAAAGTTCAGGAAAATTCCCAAACACCGCTTGCATCCTAGTATCTTGAAAATACACACCTATTAACTCTTTCTTTTCTTCTTCATACGCTACGTTCATGACAGCCCCTGGTATATACTTCATGGAGTCGAGCATTTTTTCCAAATCCCTCTGTCCATATTTTTTCTCATTTTGTTGCAATTTTGTTGATATATTATGTAATGTCTTTAGTATTACAGGTTTTCCTCCTCTCTGCTCCGTCAAATGTGCTTGAATTTTTTTTTATTGCCTCCTGACTTTCTGCTAAGTTCTGCATCTTTAATCTCCTCTGCATTTAATCTCAGCTTCTCTGGAAGATATCTGAACCTTTCTTCACTAAGTTCGTGATTACAATGTTCCAAAATCGATTCTTTAACGATTAAAAAGCCATCACTAGTGCTTAACTTCAGCTTGAAGTTACATCCGAACTTCCCAGTTTTCACATTGGGCCTAATGCCTTTTGCTGACGATTGTTTATGAACATGTCCCTTTTTACATTCAAAGGCCACATACTTGTACAATAACGTTTCACGATGTTTATGACCCTCGTGAAATTTTTCCGGCCTCGTTTTCATCAAAACAGCGAAATTTTGATTTTCATATAATTCTTTTGCCTTTTCAAATTCAAAATATGTGGAAAACTTGCTTCCACACTCAAAAGGCATGAAATTTGTTTTTATCACATCCATCGTACCTCAAGTTATATCAAACGCATAACCCGTGACGCAAACTAAATTAATTAACAAAGAAATCTTATACTAGGACGCTAAATAGAAATCGCTAATAATCCTCGCTAAAACTGAAAATAACTCATGTGAGGTCAGCGACACTGTCTTCTCTGTGGTCAGCGAGTCATAAAAGCTGTGCGCATGCGCACGCCTTACTGTAATCGACGTGAAAGGCTTATACAGTGCTGATCGTGTGCATGCGCTAACGTAGTTGGTGCCGATAGCCTCCAGATGCTAATCGCACCGACGCACAGTGTGTAATTTCGACAAACTAGGTGGAAAAAATTAAAATTTCGACCTCTTTTAAAATTATTTATCGCTATATATTTTGATAGCAAAATATCCGTTGCATATGAAAATGGGTTTAGTTTTTCAGAATATCGCCAGGGGGCGCTATTATACTCGTCCCAATAGGCGCGATCTTGCACCTGCTGCGCTGAGTCCTAACTGCTAGTTCTCTGAGCAGAGAATTCGTTGACGTTGCGTTCGAGAACTACTGCTTCTAAATATTTTTTATTTTCACACCTACATTTCTACAGTCTTTTCTATCAATCAGTGTTTTTTTTGTTTGAAGAACAGAGTTTATTGCCATAAAACAGCCTCTAAAAGTGGCGATTCATTTTTTTTTTTTTTTGCAATACGAAAGCGAAGTCATAAGTTTATGTAAAATTTTAGTTTAGAGTACCACCGAGTACCACTTTGCGGTTGCGTAGTCATCAAAGATAGAACATTTATAAGTCTACATATTAAAAAATATCTTGCGAAAACTTGCGATTTATTTTTTTTATCCTTTTCTGCAGAATGGCACATTCAATTTCTTGGAGACAGCTTTTCGAAGTATGGATGAAAAACCCGAAATGTTCAAAAGTAGATGCATTGATTGCGTTTATTATGCAAGAACTTGGAACTCTTTCGAATTCGGAAAGTGCTGTGATAAGCTTGAAGAACAAGCGCTTGTGTTAATGGTAGATAATGGTTTGTCCACTCGTCAATACCAACGAATACTTGAGCATGCTGAAAATCTAAATTGCAAATTGTATCCTTCCTATCATGAAATTAAAGAAGCCAAGCAGGTATGTTGTCCAGGTTGCAGGTTGTTGTATGACAGAAACATCAGCCGAAATAATTTTTCAGACACTCGTTGACCACACTGTTTCACGCATTTGTCACATCAAATTTGTTACTGAAAAATTACGTTTGTCCACAAATAATGCTTTTGAAGTTATTATGAAATGAGGATGTGATGGATCCAAGCAAAATCGATATGAACAAAATTTTTCTGAGGAAAATTTAGTGACGAAAGCCTTTTCAGCATTTGTGTAGTTCCACTTCAAATTCATAGACGGTAGGTAAAGACGATTCCAAAAGTGTAATTTGGAAAAACCCAGTTCCGTCTTCGACTAAGTACTATCGACCTATTAAATTTATTTTTGCCAAAGAATCAACAGATTTGATTACTACAAAAGTTGAAGAAATAAAATACCAAATAAAAGAACTCGAACCGACGAAAATGTTCTTTGATGATTTGGAAATTTCTGCAACGCCAACTGTGATATTTTGTATAGTCGTTAGAAAAGTTTGTAATGCTGTATCATCGAGTCCATCCACCCAAACATGTTACTTGTGTGGGCGAACCCCAATGAAATGAACAAATTACGTGTCATCCCCAAAAAAGAAATGATTAAAGAATTTCTGCCGTTTGTCATATCACTCCTCCACTCTTGGATAAGGCTAATGGAATGCGTTCTTCATATTTCATATAGGATAAAAATTAAAACATGGCAAGCACGAGGAGCAGAAAAAAAGTAAAAGTATCTAAAAAGAAGTTTAAGAGAGATTTAGATCAGAATTAAGTCTTTTAGTTCACATGTCAAAGCAAAAAAGTGGAACACAGATGACGGCAACACTGCCAGCAAATTTTTTAGACATCCTGAGAAAATGACAGAGGTAACTGGAGTGGAGTTCAACTTGACCAAGCGTTTGGGAATTATTCTTGAATGCATAAACTGTAACATGAAAATCAATTTAAAGAAATTCGCAGAATTTACGAGAGTGACACAAGACGTATACCTCCGAAACTACAGTCGGTATCCAATGCCTATAAGTCTACATAAAATTTTATTTAACGGGAGAGACATAATTGAAGAGTGTATTCTTCCGATTGGATAATACTCTGAAGAAGCCCAGGAGGCAAGAAATAAACACAATAGGCAATATGGGGAACTATTCACAAGGAAGTCATCCAGGATAAACACAAATACAGATTTACTACATAGATTGCTCATCATATCCGATCGCTATATAGCAAGTTTACGGGCAGCTCCAAAATCCAAAAAACGGAAAATGGATCGAGAAATGAAAAAATTGTTAGAATTATGCTTATCAGATGAGGAAGATTCCGTCATCGTGTCTGAGGACTCATCAGAAGAGAGCAGTACCTCAGAATGAAAACATACTTATCTATTATTCCAACGTGCGTGAAACACTTTTGTAAGAGTGTTTTCACTCAAAATCAATTTTCAATTTTTTTCACCCACTTTACTGCTAATATTTTTAGCTCGATTTTTCTTAAATATTTACTATTACATATTAAGAAAATATAATATTTTATCTGAGAAAATATGTTAACTTTTTATTTTTTCTATTTCTAGAACTCCAGTGTTTCTCATATAACATGTTTCCATCCGTATGTATACAGTATCTCTTCCTTGTAATGGAGCTAATATTTATGTTATTGTAAAAACGTTTTTAAAATTTATCATATATTAAAATAAGTTGTTCAGTTAAACAGATTTGTATGTTATTAGCAGTATTTACCCTAAAAACCGAACAATCAACTTTTGTTTTTGAAATATTAATTTTTTCCACCTAGATTGTCGAAATTACACACTGTGCGACGGTGCGATTAGCCACTGCGTAATAATTTGAACATGCATAATTTAAAACACGTTTTTTTTAAAACCAATTTAACAAACTGAAATTATGTTATCATAACCTCATGCCACCTCCTGTTCTCAACACAATCCTAGCATCTGTTATCTGTTTGTTAAACCCAATACAAACGTATTTGTATTATATAGTGTCACCCTCGAGCTATTACTATATGAATCAAAGATGGTCCTAATCCCCCATCCTAGATATGAACATATTGTATAATACTAATAGTATGCTTGAACATATATTTAAGCATTGTATTATGGGCATTTTTCTGTAATATTCCTGAAGAGAGTACAAAATTTTAGTTTGATAAAGGATAAGGGCTTTGAAATTCTAGCTGTGCATCGTGCTACGGAAGTGTGTTTACTTTCAAGTTTGAATTTTTGCAAGGAAGGATGAAAGATCATAGGCAAAATTACCTTGAGCAGGCCAATATACTGTTTAAGTTCAGTCTTTAGCGTTTCATTTTTTTTTTCATGATTCAAAAATGCTGAAGGTGATTCTGCTGTATTTTTTTACCCACCTTTGTTGGACTTTATATACAGGGTGTCCGAAATGTATCTTTACACTTTCAAAAAATAATTAAAAATAAACAATGATATGCATTTACGGTTTTTTATGTTCCATAAAGAAAATATCAAAGTTTTTTAAATGAAGTGTAAACTAGACGGTACTAATGATTAATGTTTTGCAACATTCTCGTTTCAAAATGGCTTTACCGCAAGAACAGGCGCAAGTTTTAGCGTGGTTTATCGAATTTTAATCTGCAACACATGTGCAGCGTAAATTTCGGACTAGCAACAAATCAAAGTCCACCTTCAAGATCCACAATTTATGAATGGCATGAAAAATTTATGACGACAGGTAGTGTATTGCCAAAACCAAAATCTGGCCGCCCTAACAGTAGGAGTGGCGTTAGAGTTTGACCGACGGGGGCACGACCTGCTGTACGTGGGGATAAATGTAATGAAATTTGCCTCAAATTTTCGCCAGATGTTTATTTATCAACTAGTTGAATACCCCGTACAAAAATTTTTCCCGACAGGGTACAAAAATTTTCCACGACGGAGGGGGGGGCACAGCATCCCCGACAGGGGGCCCTGCCTCCCACTGGCGCCAACCTTGCCTAGCAGAAGCTTTGATGACGTTAAACGAATTCAAGAAACTTTTTGTTGTAGTCCTCATAAATCGATTCGTAGCGCGGCCCGGCATTCACAAATACCGAGATCAACTGTGCATGATGTAGTGCATAAAAAATTAGGGCTTTATGCGTATAAACTTCAATTGCTTCAAGAGTTACAGTCTGATGATAAACCTCAACGTCGAATATTTGCACAAGAAATATTACAAAAAATGGAGGGTGATGAAATTTTTCTACAGCGTGTAATGTTTTCAGATGAGGCAACGTTCCACATATCGGGTATTGTTAACTGACACAATATTCGAATATGGGGATTAGAAAATCCTCATGCCACACTGGAGCAAGAGACAGCCCTAAAGTAAACGTGTGGTGTGGTTTACAGCATGATCGAATTATAGGGCCTTTTTTTTCTTTTCCAAAGTAACTGTCTGCTCCGACATTTACCTTGATGTGCTTGAAATTTTCGCATTTCCTCAAATAGAGGACTTGCAACCCAATATTATTTTCCAGCAAGATGGGGAACCGCCGCGTTGGAGTTTGGAAGTGCAAAAGGTTTTAGATGAAAAATTTCTCAGGCGTTGGATTGAAAGAGGAAGTCCAATATCACACCCAGATAGCAATTTTAGTTTGCAGCTGTAACCATCAGCTTGCATGTCTGACTCCACTAAATTATTAGACGTTTGATGGATAACAAATAA
>BGPR01014263.1:1205-26252 GCA_013235015.1 Araneus ventricosus | reverse complement strand
CGTTTAACACGTTGAGGACAGCGCAGATTTTGCTATGTTGCGCCACCGGACGGCAGTAAAAATCGTATTATGTCTTATATGGCGGCTTATATTTCTTAAGAAGTATTCCGGAACTGAGAGAAAGTCGCGGAAACGATGCCGTGAATGTTATAAATCCTTATCTGCTCGACGAGGTAGAAATATTGCTGCAAGTAAATCGAAAAGGGTTACAACGCTTTGCCGATTTTGCGAAGGTGAACCACCACTATGTCTAAAATGTTTTAAAAAACCCAACAAAAACAAATAAATATGTAAATACATTAAGTTTATTATAGTCTACCTGTAAAAATAAGCTTTTCAATTTTTCAGTAAAAAAGTTATTTTTAACCACATGAAATTTTTTTCATCTAACAAAACTGTGTTATAAGACTATAGCTGATATAAGCCACCAGTGGTACACGCCGCCAGATAAACTATTCGCATGTGAGCCACCGGTGGTACACGCCGTCCTCAACATGTTAAATACTCGATTTCAAGGTATCACTTCACTTTGATTCTTGTAGAAGTAGACGCCCTCTCACGGCCGCGACAGGACTCCCCCTCCAGTCTGCAACTAGAAAAGGGAAGGCGAAAACGGACGTGTCTTCCAGATCGTGTAGTTGTGGACGATACAGGAGATGACCGAGAAGGACGACTTTCTGTGGTTGGGTCGGACAAAATGTGGGCTGGTTTAAGACGATCAATCGAAATCCACTTTTTCTGCAAACCAATTTGAAGTTGGAAAAACTTCGGTTTTCTTGCAAGAACTTTAAAGGGGCCATCATAGGGTTGTTATAACGTCCGCTTGACCATGTCCTGACGCACGAAAACGTGCGAAGCATCAGAGAGGTTTTTGTGCATGAAAAACAATCTGCCACTATATCAGCAAAGTTGCCACACAGCAAAGTTGCAGCAATCTTGCTCTGCAAAATCCTCAAGCTTGCAACAAATTTGTCATGACAAGAGTACAAACTTGAAACAAGCTTGCAGCACGTTAACGTCAGCTTCGAAGTCACCATGCGACGAACTTGCAGCAAGCTTGTCACGTCAAACCCATTGCAAGCTATAGCAAAAAACAGAGTACGAACACAACCCGGGTTAGAACTCGCGACCTACCGCTTCCGAAGCTAAAGCCCTAACCACTCGGCCAGTTCAACTCTGAGAGTAGAAGATAGATTTCGCTAATACATCGTTCGATTCGATTCGTATACGATTTATTTTAAACTGTTTTCTTGATTTCATTAATTTTTTGAGTTGAGAATATAATTTGAAGTCAAAGAGAGAACGATTTTCGCTAATAACAACGTTTTGCTAGTAGAATAAATTATGAAATTAGAGTTCAAAAGTAATTCCTTTAAAATGGGACAAAATTTATAAGTTATTTTTCGACAAAATTTGACTGTTTTTTAGGTTTTTTTGTTTATAAACGTTAAAATTTCAACCTTAAGAAAAAGCCGATAAAGTTTTCTTTAAAGTGCGAGTTCTATATTTAGTAAAAAGATAGAAAATGTTTCAAAATTCTTTTTTTATAAAAAAGTTAGTTTTTTCACAAATTATCATTGATTTATTAAATTAATAAAAAGAAGGACGGTCTAGGAGATGCTATTAAAAATCGGATGTTTTTTAAAAACAGAGACAAAGATAATTATCTCTTTTGTGCCATCATCTTTGCAGCAAGCTTGCATTGCAAGGAGGGGTGGCGCTAGTTGTCACGGCGAACCTGTGGCAAACTCGTTTTGAAAACGAGAGTGGCCATCAGTGGCGGATTTTGACAAAACGAGGCCCGAGGCGCAAAACTTTTTCACCTTTTAGACTTATAATCATATAAGTAGTTAACAAAACAATGAATACCAGATGTTATATACTACCTTTGTCCGTCCGTATTTTATAATTGAATCGTTGATTGCAGACACAGCATGAGTTAATTTTTTTTCAAAATTCCGTGTATGCTGTTTTCCTATTCTAAAGGCGTATTTGAAGGGTGAAGAAATGACAAGAGTCAAGTAAAGTCACATTATAGGTATATAAAATCCACCAGGTAAAAACCAATGTAATTATTGATTTAAAAATTTAATCAGATTTTTTAAAAATTTCCCAGCATTTTAATATTATTGACTCATGTGGCTTCTGCAATCAAAAATTAAATTTCAAAAGCGAGAGGACGATAATTTGACTTAATTGAGGGATTTTGTGCAGCAAAACCACCATTTTTTTCCCCATTCTTTTCCTGAATTTTTTCATTTGTGGACTTATAATCTTATAGGTAGCTAGAAAAACAATCAATACCCGCTACTATATACTGTCCTTATCCTTCCGTATTTTATAATTGCATTTAATTTTTTGTTTTATATATTTTATTGGAATATTTCAATGCAACAAAATAAAGTTCTTAAGAGATTTTTTAAAGAAGAACAATATAGCACGTCCTGTTCCTTTCTTTACTTTAGTCCAGAGCAAAACATCTTTTGCGACGTCTTGTGCATTTATTGATAACATTTTTTCCGCATTACTTAGACTGTAAATTTTGTGTACGTTTGCTAGTATATACAATTATTTTCTCTTTTCTTGGCATTTGGATTTGTTTTTTTAATGTGTATACAGGGTGCCCACTTAAATAAGGGCCACCCCCTCTTAACTTCAGAACGACGACAACTATAGTCATGAAAGTAGTGTCTAGATATAGTAAAATGTCAATGCCCTATGCGATGAGACCCCCTTACAGCGCCACCTGGTGGAAAACTGCGGGGTTAGCGTTCCTATCTCGAAAACGGTAGAAAATAGTGGGAAAATGTCAATTACAAAGTTGTAGAGCGTTATTGATTTAGTACAAAAAGATGCCCTGTGCATATTAATACTAAGAACAGAACGCTCAAAATGGACATTTGATTATTCTCTATTTCCAAAACTGCGATGTCGCAAAACGGTTTACAAAGAGAAAAAACAATTAGTTATCACAAGATACCTTAATTTTCAGTGTCCAAAGTGTTCTCCGTCATCTACAATACAGATATGAGCCCTTGTTTGAATTTCACTTTGCACACTTTTTAGCATATAGTTGGGTGCGCGAGCACAAGTAGCAGTAATACGTCATAGAAAGTCCTGCAATATTGGCGGAAAGGTCACATACACATGCTGTTTGAGTTATTCCCACAGGAAAAATGTTGGCATGTCGTGAGTGTAAATTGCAGAGTAACGCAGATACCAGGGAGTTTAAAATACAAAATAGCTTTAATCCAGTTTACTTAAAAAAAGACATGCTGCTGTCTTGCAGCTTACACACTCACTGACAGCTATCCATTCGACTGCTTTAAAAACACAAATGAACAATATATATAGATTGTAACAACCAATCAACTTCGACTAGTGCCGTAACTTCGGCTACGTCATGAAATAAACCAATGAGATGCTTTCATTCAGTGACTGAACAGTTTCATTTGAATTCCAACATTCGGCCCCATCAGTCACTGAATCCTTTTGAAATATAACCTTTATTACTGAAAGAAATTTCTCTTTCACAAGAGGTTTTGTTAAGAAATCGGCCAAATTTTTCTTAGAATTTAGATAATTTAGTTCAAATTCTTTATCGTCTAATAATTTTCGAACAAATTTATATTTTATGTCAATATGTTTAGTTTTACTATTCTCAATATTATTTTTCGAAAAATGTGTAGCTGCTTGGCTGTCACAATACAATTCCGGCATTCTGAAATCAATTAAATTAAGTTCTTTTAAAATTTTAGAATACCAAATAATATATTTTACACTTTCTGTTAGTGCTATAAATTCAGCCTCCATTGAGCTTAAAGCAATACATTTTTGCTTCTGAGACTTCCAAGTTATTGGTACATTTCCAAATAACATAATATATCCACTGGTAGAATGTCTATCATTTAACTTGCATCCCCAGCTAGAATCTGAATACATAGTTAACCTAGTATTACGAGTATCCGAAATATTTATTTTATAATACATTGTTTTAAACACATAATTTAAAATATCAACAACAATAGTCCAATGATGATACGTATATCCATTACAAAATTGTGACATTGTGTTTACAGCAAATGCAATATCTGGCCTGGACCTATTCGCAATAAACGATAGGCATCCAATTAATGTTTTATACGGAATCTGTCTCATAAGTTCCGTTTCTATTATCTCATTTTCTTTTACTCTATCAGGTAAAATACAACCTACTTTCAAAGGTAACGTAATTCGCCTTCTTGGTAAATTTTTGAATCTAGTCTTAAGTTTATTTATATATGTATTCTGATGCAAATGCACAGAATCCCCGATTCGCTCAAAATTTACACCAAGTAGGTATCTAACTGGTCCCAACTCTACTATTTCCAATTTAATTTTTATATTAAGAATTAAATCTTCAAGATTACTTTGCGATTTGCTGAAAACGACAATGTCATCTACATATACCAATAAAATACAATTACTTTTTGTATATAGACCATTACACAACTCATTTTGATGAAATCCAAGTCCAAATAAAATTTCATTCAATTCAGTATTCCATTGTCTGCCACTCTGGTGAAGACCATATATACTCTTATGCAACCTGCAAACATAATGCTCGCATCCTTTTACAGCAAATCCTTCGGGTAGCTGCATGTAAATAGGAATATCCAGGTTTCCATACAAATATGCTCCTTTTACATCTATCTGAACATGATTCCACCCTAAAATACATACTAACAAAACAAATAAAAAATTTAATTATATCAAAATTCACAAGTGGTGCAAATACATCAGTAAAATCAACACCCGGTGTTTGCTTAAACCCTTGTGCTACCAATCTCGATTTATATTTCTTTACATTATTTTTCTCATCATGTTTAATATTGTATATCCATCTACAACCTAAAACTTTCATATTCGATTTTGGTTCAACAAGATCCCAAACCTTTCTATTCTGCATTAATTTAATTTCCTCAGACATAGCTTCGTCCCATTTCTCTTTGTCAGGAGAAATTTGAGTTTCTTTAAATGTTTTGGGGATTTCAGTCATGTATATCTCGTGTTGAAAAATATCATTTACAAAGCTTGCTTCATCTACGGAATCTGAACTAGTTTCATTATCACATTCCGATTTTTCTTCTAAACGCGTATTTGTTGTTGTTGGTTTAAAGTTAAACTGATTAGGGTCAAACTCTAATTTGTTTCTCTGACAATAAATTTTAACATCATTTATGGATCTAAGTCGTTCTTTACTAGGAGGATAATAATAAACATATATCCTTTTATTTTTTTTCTAGGTTTTTCTAATCTTATCCAAGTTAAAATATCTAACGATGAGGGTTTTTTCAGTGAACTAGATTTTTCATCCTGTGGCCTGCAATCACTATCGTTATTTAAATTTTGATCCAATTGATATATAGCATAGTCATAATGTTTAACTTACCAAACAAAGTTTTCACGCCATTCTTCGTTTCATCAATTTTAACGTGAATACTTTCTACGACTTTCCTTTCTTTAGGTAACCATACCCTGTATCCTCTTCTATTCACAGCGTAACCTACCAATATTCCAATTTTAGCTTTGGGTTGTAATTCGTTTCTATTAACTGTTGGTACATACACATATGCTAGTGAACCAAATGTACGACAATGTCTAATGGAGGGTTTATGTCCCGACCATATTTCTATCGTCGTTTTTCCCTCTGTTAATTTACGACTACACCGATTTTTAGTATGAACATAGGCATGAAGTCCTTCCGCCCAAAACCTTGGTTGTAAGCCACTATCTTGCAGCATAGTTCTGACCGCTTCCATACTTGACCTATTGAATCTTTCAGCTATACCATTTAATTCCGGTGTATAGAAAGATGTTCTCTCAATTTTAATACCCAAATTTCTTAAAAATTTCTCAAAATCTTTGTGACAAAACTCCATTCCGTTGTCGGTCCTGACACTTTTAAGTTTCCTTCCTAATTCACGTTGTACCCTAGATAAGTACTCTTTAAAAATTGAAAATACTTCACTTTTACTTTTAAGAGTAAATACATCTATTTTTCTAGAAAAATCATCAATTATGGACGGAAAATATTTACTTCCCCCCAAAGAATTAACAGGTGCAGGTCTCCATAAATCCATGTGGACTTTGTCCAAAACAGACCTTGTTACTCGTTTGTACACATAATTCTTTTTCAGAGACGTTCTTGTTGCTTTACCTACATTACAAGCTATACAAGATTCATTATCAATTTTAATATTTACTTTCTCCAACCCTTTAACCGATTTATTTTTGCACATATCTTTAATAAGAGGAATATCAACATGGCATAATCTCTTATGGATTAAATTTAAATCTACACTAGTATACATTACACTGTCTAATAAAGGATAACCAGATACTATATAAAGCATATCTTGCCGAAAAGCTGAAAAGAAATATTCATTATTAGAATGACATATACGCATAACATTAGCTGACCAAATTATTTTAAGTCCTGCTATGTCCATTCTTGCTCCGCTAATTAGATTCCTCCTCATGTTTGGAGTATAACATACATCTTTTAAAGTGATTTTAACATTACCTTTAATGTCTTGAACGATGAAGTCTATATCACCTATTCCCCTAACTTCACAGATTGACTTTTTATCGGCAAGGAGGGCTTTTGTCGTTGTAAGTTCCTTAAAGTTCTTGAACCAGTCACGTTCATAACAAAAATGGGAAGTAGCTGCGGTATCTATCAGGAACTGATCCCAGTCCGTCGATACTCCAAAAGCTTGATTAGTCCCACAGAACGAAGTTTCCGATGCGAAAGCTTGTTTCTTTTCTTTATTCCGCTTCTTATAACATTTAGATGCATCGTGTCCTTTGCGGGAATAAAAGTCACAAAACGGCCCCATTCCTTTAGGGTAACTGATTTTTCTGTATTGACCAGGTTTTCTTGAAGGGTCCAACACTGCTCCACTGCGTTCAGAAGATTTCTTGCGAGTTTCCTGCAGATGAAATGATCCAACGGTGTATGCATTCTCTGTATAATCTAGATTCAAATCCTTCTGCTTCAGTTGAATTCGTCCAGCTTCGTTTACAAGTTGTTTTTCAACTTCCAGATGGTTGAATTCTTCATCCTTCAATCTGTAGAGGGTTTGAACTAAATGATCATACTCGGCTGGCAATCTTCTAATAAGTTGTAATGCGATTAAAAGTTCAGGAATTTCAAAACCCGCTTCTTTAACTTGAGTTTTCTTTTCTTCAACTCGTTTGCAAAAAATTCCAACTGTCTCTTCTTCTGGATTAAACTTGAGCTCGAAGAATTCATCGATAAGAACTGCCAATCGGGCTTTGGAGGTTGGTTCGAAATTTGTTTTTAAAATGTTCCATGCTTCTTTACCATCTGTTGTGTGTCGGATTAACGGAAGAAATTTTCTTTCGATTCCTTGGTAAATTGTAGTGTAACATCTCTGCTTTCTCCAATCATACTCGAATTTTTCTTTCTCAGTAGCTTGTTCAGGACATGGCTTATCTTCAATTATGAAGCTCCAACAACCACGATCCATCAGCACGACCTTCATGTCTTCCTTCCATGAGGTATAATTAGAACCATCCAACTTCGGGAATGCAAATGGCGAAGACTCCGCCGGCATATTCATCTTCCGATCTGCTTTATAGACTTCACAACAAACAGGCACAATCCTTTCGGTTTAATTTAAACAGCATGGCTTAAAACTGCATCTGGCAATCATCAGTACGGGATCGCACGGCCCATAACCACTGTTGGCATGTCGTGAGTGTAAATTGCAGAGTAACGCAGATACCAGGCAGTTTAAAATACAAAATAGCTTTAATCCAGTTTACTTAAAAAAGACATGCTGCTGTCTTGCAGCTTACACACTCACTGACAGCCATCCATTCGACTGCTTGACTGCTTTAAAAACACAAATGAACAATATATATAGATTGTAACAACCAATCAACTTCGACTAGTGCCGTAACTTCGGCTACGTCATGAAATAAACCAATGAGATGCTTTCATTCAGTGACTGAACAGTTTCATTTGAATTCCAACAAAAAAGTATTATGGGGTCATTTTTTCTGTCCGAAAAATAACATTTTCTCCTTTTGTCCATGACTTGTGACGTTACAATTTCGGATAATGCGAACAAACAAATGTGCATTTTAAGCGTTCTATTCTTTGTATTAACGTGCACAAGGTGTCTTTTTGTACTAAATCTATAACGCTCTACAACTTTGTGATTGACATCCCCCCCCCCTATTTTGTACCGTTTTCGAGATAGCAACGCTGACTCCGGAGCTTGCCACCAGGTGGCTCTGTAAGGGGGTGTCATCGCATAGAGCATAGACGTTTTACTATATCTAGTCACTACGTTCACGGCTATAGTTGCTGTCGTTCTGAAGTTAAGAGAGGGTGGCCCTTATTTAAGCGAGCACTCTGTATATTTGGATAAATTCCTTTTGCTTTATTTCTTGTGCAAAATCTGTGCGTTTTGTTGTGTGTGTAGTGCAAAATTTGTGTTTTTTTATGTGTTGTGTGATATTATGTGTATTTGTGTGCTTTTATTTGATATTAAATGTTTTGTTTTGACCCTATTTCCTCAACTTGTACATTATATATTTCATTACTCATTACCACCCATGTGTCCGTGTAGATGTGACCAATTATTGTACATATGTTTCGTATTTTTTTTATAGAATTTGAATTTGTGTCTGTATCTTTTCCCCTTAACTATTTACTCGATTACTCATTACCATCCGTGTGTTTGTATAGATATGGCCAATTACTGTATATTTGTTTTGCATTTTTTTATGGAAATTATATTTTTACCTGTATCTTTCCCCCTTGAAATTTCCTTCCATCGCTTATTGAGTATTTATTTACTTCTTTAAGCCTTGTGGTATACTTGTTGGTACACAAGGAGTCTTTTTCTACAGAGAATGCAATAAATAAATTTAACAGTAGTGATAATTTATTTAATAAGAAATTTCAAGAATTTATTTTTCTCTCTAAGAATCTAGAACACAATTTTAAAAGGGAACGGAAAAGTTTAATACACTGGTGTCCAAAAGTGAAGCACAATTCATAAGATGCGAAAATTTTAGAGTTAAGATGGATTCAATGGTTCGCAATCAGTTGCGGAGAATCGTGGGACATACAATCGGCGGAACTCACATTTTGCAGCGAAAATTTTACGAGGGCACACACATTACATAAGACACATTTACGAGGGCATTTGGGGGCGCCCGTTTTACAGAAAGCTGATAATGAGTTGAAACTTTCATCAATGGTTTTGTTTGATGCACAGAATATTTACATGCAATTTCGTAGACATAGCACTGATATTCGTGAAGATATAAAGGTTTCTTTAAAAAATCCCAAATTTTTCCGCATGTTTTTCGCTTATGACATGCAGAATTTTGAACCAGGTTGTACGAAACTTGCAGAATACTTGACAATATGTAAAAGAAGCGCTGTATTCAAATTTCAATCAAATACTTTGAATATTACTTGCAATATGAGTATTTGTAGTCAATAATATTTTACTGCGCATGTGCGAAACGTAGCGTAATTTTTCTCTCATAACTTTGAGCTAGATATATAGTGCAACTCATATAAAAATTCCAGTTCAATACCATTAATATTCAGAAAGATATTGGAATTGCAGTGAGGTGATTTTCGTTTACATTCTAAGATAAGCTAAATGATGAGGGTCCTTGCACAAATTGATATTTTTTAAACCTGAATCTTCAAAAAGTAATATCAAATTTTATAAAAGTTGAATACCCTGAATACTCATGTATATACTTCCGTTCCGTGGGGTTCCGTTGGAAGAATGGAGAACCAATACCAGCTTTGGGGTCTAAAGTTTACTGGATGGTCTTCAGCTTGAATATTTTAAATTGATTGATATTTTAAACTGAATCTGAATGGAAAACGTCTAATGTAATCGTAACTGTAATTTAAATTACATACATTTATTTATAAGTATGCCTGCAGTATAGTTCAGCTTTTATTAAATCTTATAAATTATCTGAAAATCATTTAAAAAAACAATGTGTGGAAATTCTGATCATTTTGTTTTCTTCGAGAGAAAAAACAAATCGCCTCGCAATGCGATATTTTTAAATCTGTTCTTATATTCAACTGGAAATTTTTTAAATGGTTTGCCTCTACACTGGCTTTGAAGTTGTGAAAGAAAATTAGGTTATGTTTCGTACATGCCACAAAAAATGTTTACTACAAATACTGAATTTCTATTATTCAAATTATTTACTTAATTTAATACAATGCCTCTCTACATAATTGTCGAGTATCTTTGTTTTGTATAATTTGGTGAAAACTTGCATGTTATAAGCAGTAGGATTTGACAACATGAGGCCCCTCCAAAAAAAAACCCTCATGGTGATGCAAATGTAATGTAAAATAACTTCATTTAGTGCTTCTTTAATTCAGGTCTATGTTTATCTTCCTTATTCAATTTGAAAATACTTTTGCTTGTTGTTTTATCTGATTTCAACATTTTCATTTTTACAAAGAATATATTTATTCTTGAAAAAGTATATATGATATGTTATTTTTTTAACGTTATACGTAGGGCTGTCATAATTTCCAGTTATTGATACGGGACATAACAAGTGCTAAATAAATAAAACATGGAAAAAGTGGGTAGGTAATGGTTTATTTTACTCTGATAAAAAAGAATAAAGCTCAAGCAATCTAATAAATGATCACTTAAATAATAAAAGATGCAAGGCAATCCTTTTTAGCCCAAATATTTTAAAGTTATTTTGCTACTTAATTGTAATTTCTATTTATTCTTTCACATAATTATAAATTGCGCAACTCATTTTTCATTTATAATGACAAATCAAAATTGCTTCAGTTGTCTCCGCTGATAACCAGTTTCTTCCTTCCGACCACTGAGCTGACATTAGGGAAAACATTCTCCACATTAGCATTGTTTTGGAAAGGCAAATACGTATTCAGAGCTTTATAAGACATGACTCTAACCTAATATACTTTGTATCTGCAAAAAACTTCAGTCATTTCTCTGCAAATTAACTCATAATTTTTGAGTTTTGGTTGGTATTATTTTTTCTCAAATAATCTTTTAGATATACAAACTGGTTGAATAGAATCTCAGTGCTACAATCGGTGTTTCTTACCTATAAATATGCATGTTACGTTCTCATTTCTTTCCGGCAGAGTTTAGCGAGAAAACGGACAAATAGCAATATGTGACTGAGTAATGAATATTCGTGAGTCCCGATATACGGACGTATATAACCCTAATTATATGCATATATAAAATAGATAAAGATATTAAATACCCATCCCTTTAAATTTTTCATTTTACTCAAACTGAGCTGTTTTTTCGTTTGACAATAACATTTAAGAAGAAGTTATTTGTTCTTGATTTTGGTCTATTCAGATGGGTTGACATAATGTTCAGACATTCAAATTTTCTATTAAATAGGAAACTGCATTTCAAAATGTTTTTAAAATATTTTTTTTTAATTTTCTTCTGTTTAATATGGAAACTTATTCAGTTAAAAAGGAGAAATGAACCATAAATCAAATTATATTTATGAACTATAATACTACCATAAACTGAGAACCATTTTATATTTCTTCTAAACTTGAGCTCGAATGAACAGTGTCAACTCTTTGTTCTAAAGGACAGAATTGTATAATCTAACAATACAGGCAAAAAAGAGGAAATAAAATTATCCCCCCCCTGAAATTTTATAAAAACAGCAATTTGAGATGAATTAAGATTTTTTTCAAAAAAATGTTATCTAGTTTAAGCTCTGCAAAGTAAAATTAAAAACTTTCATCGTTCCTTTCTCTTGTTAAAAATGGAAATGTGAATCGTAAAATAAAGCAATGACTTTCAAAATAATAACTAATCAAAAGTATAGAGGTGACAGAATAATGTGAACACTTTTGAATTTTGCACATTTTTCAAACATCTGAAAGGTTGAAAGGATTTTCCTAGAACTCGACCATGTAAGAAAAGGAATTAACTCACAGTTTACAGGGAAGATTGTCACGATGGCCTTTAGGGACTGACCAGAAATTGATGAAGAAAATGATTTTGACTGTCCCATTTTATAGAAAGCTGATAATGAGTGCAATCTCACAGGTTTATGTTGATAAGCGCAATATTTACATGCATTTGTGTAAAATAAAAAAGCAGAATATTCAGGAAGTTATAAAGGTTTTCTTTTAAAAATTCAAATTTTCCCACACGTTGTTTTCTTATAACATAAGAGTTTTCAGCCAAATTTATACGAAACTTACAGAATTCATGATAATATGTTGGAGTATTGTAATAAAATTTGAAGTAAATATCTTTGAATATTAGAGGAAATATGAGATTTGTAGTAAATAATTTTTACTACGCATGTGCGAAACGTTTCTTTCATAACTTCAAAGGCAGATATATAGGACAGCTTATAAAAAAATTCCAGTTGAATACCGTTAAGATTCAGGAAGATACCTGTATTGCAGTGATATGAATTTTAGTTGCACTCTAAGAAAAGCCAAATGATGATGAGGGTTTTTCTACAAATGATATTTTTTTAATTTGAATCTTCGAATAGTTATCGACGAACTGCAATCTAAGTAATGTATTTAATTTATAAGTATACAAGGTTTTCCAGGATATTCAAATTTCATAAAATTTAATATTACTGTTAGAATCGATTTAATCGTTATACAAGCTGTTTTGAAGTTACAAATATTAAGACAAACTGAAATAACAAAATATTTAAATGTGGATCACATTCAGGAGAGTTGGTGTTAGTATCCTGCAAATAAAAAAAAATGCAAAATCTTAATTTAGTAAGTAATTTTTTTTTTGAAGTAGTAAAAAAAAATGACAACTTTTTTGAAAAATCTAAATATTGTAATACAAAGTTTGCCAGGACTGTTGAGACAGACAGATAACTGCGAAAGAAACTGGACCGCACTGAATCTGCAAGCGAATTTGAAAACATGAAAAAAAATCCTAAGAATGAAGTCCTGAAATTTAAGCGATACTTGATTTTATATAAATTCAATTCGAGTACTCGGTTCTTAAAATTAAATGAAAGCACTAAATCAAATTACCTTGATAATGCAAGAAAAAAAGTATTACGATGCGTATGGCCCCAAAATTTGCGGGCCCCCTAAGCAGTTAGTTATTTATTTTGCCCTGCGCAGTTCTACACCTGTAAAATCAATTTACAGAACGTAGTATCTTGGGTCCAATGGACCTATCATCAAAAGAATGTCGTCTTCTGCATATCTCGTTTTCTACAGAGCATATTCCTGTGTGACTAACAGGTTAATTTATCAATAATGATACACATTAGTCACACTAGGATTTAATTCTCCCCCCCCCCCCAACGTTCTGCTCTATTGCCTTTCTATCTACTCAATAATTATTTTAAAGCAAAGAGGGAGAAACCTTTCAGTGAGGAGAGGATCATACTATAAATAAGGCGGCAATGTCATAAATTCGCCGTCTACTTAGCGCTATGATGTTTCTCGCATAGATTTTGAGGCCCCCTAGAATATCGAGGCACGAGGCTGCCGCCTCTAACGTCTGTGAGGAAATCCGCCACTGGTGGCGATTCTGCATTGTTAGTTTGCCACAGTTTCGCTTCAAGTATGACGTGTCAAATTTGCCATGACAAGATAATATCAAGTAAAAATCAATCTTGCTACAAACGTACGTGCTATCTGGGTAGCTACCTAGCAGGCCCGGCCTAAGCAAGTGCGGGGCCCAATTGGAAACAATTTTTGATAGCCCCGATTCCCAGCTAACTTGCATCAAAGACGGTAGGTCATTAGCATTTAAAATAAATTTAATTAATTTTTTTTATTTACATTAATTAAAGTTTAATTAATTTAATTAAAATTAATTTGAAATTTAATTATGTTATTAATATATAACAGCATAAAAATTGTATTAACTGACTATGACCCTATTTCATAACACTAGCAACTTCAGAATGCAAAGAAGATACAATTTTTATTTATGCTTGGTAAATCAAAATTACAGCAATTAAAAATAGAATAAACTGCATTTTTTTACTTAGTTTAATATTTAATTTGATCTTTAAGCATTTTATTCTTAAGTATTTTAAATAAAAATTTTATATTTAAATAAGGAAATGCGTTTCCTTGTTTGATGAATTTTTATAAGGCATTATTATAGAGATCAATTATATATGCAACCACAAAAATTATGGTCTAGGCCAAGGGTAGACAATCTTTGAGGCCTCGTGGGTCAAACTGAAATCTTACACAATATTTTAGTTTGTGAACGATTTAGAAATAATTGCACCATATTAATATAGTTTTAAAAATCATTTTTAGTTTAACATTTAGGTGTATATAGTGTTTAAGACTTTAAAAATTACAGTACGTTTTTTTTTCCAACATAACTAATTAAAATAAGTTTATGCTTTTATTTGCGAAAGAAAAATTAAGCTGGTTTTTTCAGACTATCAAATAAAATAATTAAAAATAAGGGCCGCAAATTGTTTGCATTAGCCAAAAAATTTAGTTATTATTCTAAATAAGCTCAGCAGAGATTTTATTAAAATAATTACATTAAGATATGAATCAATGGAAGGAAAACAACGAAATTTTAAAGTACTAATTTGTACTCATCCCAAAAAAGTGGTAGAAATAAAATAAATTATCTATATACGTCGTTTTTCCTGATTTCAAGGAGTCTTCATGCCAACTTCGAAGAAAGAGTATGAGTATGTGACTGTCTTTTTGCGTTCCACAAGACAGACAGCTGAGCCTAGACTTTTTTTGGTAAAACCAAGACCGAATTTGGTACAAATATATTATGAAGGATGGGAATGTGCGCTTCAGAGAACTTTTTTAAAATTTTAATTAATTAAAAATTAAGCAAGAATATGATATGTTTCAGCAATAAATGCAAAAATATTATGACACAAAAAACTTTTATACACTGTCTTGAATTTCAAAAATATCTTTCAAATCTAATGTGCCAGTTTTTTATTTGTCGGACAATTTTTCTCCTTAAATTTGAAAATCTTTTTTAAAAGTTATGCTTAATTTTCATCAATAGTGTTGCAAAAGTCTTAGTGTGGGTGTATGGTGTAAACAGTCCAACACGCAGGATAATGGAAAATGAAGGTTTATTTACAAATATGCTGGAAAACACGTAGCACAGGTACAGGAAACAATAGTTTTTACACAGATTACCAATGTAAATAGACAACAATTCACAGGTAATAACAGTTCAGCACTTTGATATTTAAAAACACAAACAGTCAGCAAATAACTAGTAATGACAATAACTGCACTTTCAATAGCGCTCAGCTCACCATCTTTCTAGCTCGCACTGCGGACGAAGCTCTAAAGTCCTTCCCAATCGATCAACACGCCTCCGTCATCCAAGCCTCTCCTTATATAGTCTCCTCCGGCAGGCAGTGACGTCACATGGAATTATCTAGTACATTCAAGCGTTTCTTATCTCCTAATAGAAATATCGAGAAGATTCCAGCGCCTTTGTGATCCCATATTTCGTCGCCAAAGTCGCCAAATTTGTCGCCAAGGTCAGGGGTCCAGACGTGGCTGCTTTCGGTCATCTCATACTTACCCCTGTAAAACCCTCTTCCCAACCATAAGACTCACATTTCTGGGAAGCGACTTTCCATGTTTGTAACAATAGTTTGCTATGTTGTAATGAAAGTCGAATCAATTTCATTGATTCATCACATCTTTAAATCTAATATTTATCTTAGGTTAAAAAACGAGATATAAAATTTATTTTGTTCTGATTATAGTAATGCAAAACCTTCTTTTGTTATAATAAAATACAGCCTATTTTCCTTGCTCTGCTAGTTTCTTTTTAAATTTAATTTTTTACTTCAACTAAATTTACTTTTTGAATAGATTTACTTTATTATTTTGATAAGTTTAAATTTTAGCTATGAACTTAAATCTATTTTTTCACTTAAGGCAGGATAACCCTCTCTCAAAATTATGACATTTGTTTTTTCTTATAATTAGGTTAAACAATCACGTTATAATTAGTTAAATAATGTGTAATAATTGTAATTTCAATCTGAACAAACCATCTCTTGCATGATCAAAACGAAAATTAATCTTCATTCAATTTCATGAGAAATAAGATGAACCAGCCTAATACTTTTTAAACAATTTAAGGCTTGCCTCGTAGAATTTTAAAAATGCCTTTTCCTAAGAGATGGTGCTGATGTTTACTAGGTTGTGAAGTTAATTCCAAGTGTGTACCTGAAAATTCGAATAATAAATGTTTCGATAACAGTAATTATGCTTCTAAAATAATAGCAAACTGAATTCAAATTAAAATCAATAATATTAGTTAGCTTTCCTAGTTCAGAATTTTGCGTTAGGTGAAATAGTTCATTTAAAAGTAATCACAAACATTCTATAAAAAAAAACCCACTTTTCTGCAATGAAATTCCTAAAACGCTTAATAATTGGTACACACTTAAATAAATCAAACTTTAAATGTCAGATTTTCTTACGGGAGGGTAGGAGGAATACTTATGTAACAAAAATATATTATTGTATTCCACACATCTCTGAAGTTATGGCAGGTAATATTTATCTTAAAATAAATAAAAGTAATTGTGGGTACGTAAGTTTGTATGTATGTTCCACATCTCCTCCTAAACCACGGCACTGATTTCAACCAAACTTTGCACACTCATTAATTAAGACAAGGGGAAGATTACTGTCAACTTTTCAAAGCTCAAAAGTTAATTAAACAGTCAGTTAATTTAAAATTAACCGAAACCGTTTTTCCGCTGTAAGTTCGGAGCAAATTATCCCCCTAAAAATATTTTTTGATACCATCTTAAAGTTCAAAATTTTACCTTTTTAATTATACCAATTTTATATATGTGACATTTTTCCTTCAATTTTTTATTATTTTTTCAAAATTTGTCTCTATGTCTTGTTCTTAGGATTTCCGGTGGGCAGTTCACAAGATGGCGAATTTTGGAGAGAAAGTGAAGAGCCGCTTGAAATCTCCTCCTTCCTCAGATCTTGACCAATGAGGTCCGAGCTCCATACGTAGGTATGACGTAAGCGTAGCGTCGCTATTTAAGGGCGTGCGAGACGCGATTCGGGACACAGACAGATTTTGATATTTCATCAGAAGCTCGTAGAGATGGCCGGAGAGCAAAACGATAGCTGGTACTCGAGAAGCAATAGCCCGACACTTAGCAGGCCTGAGTCGGTTAGCTCGCACAGCTCGATAAAACCCCTTGGCATATCTAAGGAGACCGAGAAGTATATATCCGCTGAGATGCGAGTAGCATTAGCCAAGTTCGCTCCGGAAATGAGATGCATAGATATCGTACATATAGAAAATGAAATCTCTAGGAAAAAGGATGTCGTCAAAAGTTTCGACGAGATTATTCAGAACATGCACAACGATGGGTTTGGCAATACCCCACAATGCATCCAGGAAATGCTCAAAAAGAGACAACTAGAAGATGAACTAGAGTCGTTAGAAGATAAGATTTTTACACTTGGAACCTGTCCACTTTCGGACTGCCAAAAGCACCACGCATCTTTGCCTGAAAACATGGACACCGACAAACAGGTAAGGAGCACTTCCCCTTCTGAGAAAGATTTTAAAATTGTTTCTCCAAGAAAGGCAGCTAAAATTAGAAAACTTAATGAAAAACCAGAAATCTCAACTGACAATAAGTTCAAAGAGCTTATGGAAATAGATGCTGATAAAGATAACTCTCAATCCGAAGTAACTAAAACTCAAATTCCTGCGATTAATCTAAAATTAGATGCAAATTATAATCTTATGCTACAGGAAATTAACAGAATGTACCCAGATACCCAAAACAAACTTGTTAAGGGATTTATTAACATCCAAGCAACCTCAAACGACAACAGAAATAACATAATTGATTATCTTAAGAAAAACAACAAGGAATTTATCCTTTCAGAAGCCTACGCCGATAGACCACTTAAAGTTGTCATTAAAGGACTCCCAATAAATCAAGACAAAGACGAACTCAAACATATTCTCGAAAATTTAAACTTTAAAATCGTAAGGATCAGCCAACTCAAAAATTATCGTGCAAAAACCTACCATCCCATCTTTTTTATCGAGGTCGCGAAAATTAACAACTACCTAAATATCTATAACATCAAAATAATTAAACTCCTTACAGTTAAAGTCGAAACTTACCGTAAGAAAAACCGCGCAACAATTTGCTATAAATGCAATGGATTTTTTCATAGTGCCAGAAACTGCCAAATGAAAGCCAGATGTTTAAAATGCGAAGAAAATCATGAAACCAGAAATTGCGCAATCACAACAAAAATTGTTAACCCCAAATGCATCAATTGTAAAGAATCCGGACACCTTGCCTCTTGGCAGAGCTGCCCCATGTTTCCTAAAATTAAAAACCCCATAGACAAACCGTCGTGGGCCCAAAAACTGAAACAAAACTTAAACAGAACTCCTAACACCCCCCCCCAGTAAGCAAATTCAATCCTATGACGATAACCTTAAACTTGATCTCATGAACGCACACGAGCTTTTCAACGCACTCAAAATCATAAAAGAAACTCTAAAAGAATTCCCTAATATTCTAGATATTAGCAAACAACTCATAAACTGTACAAATAAGCAAGAAAAACTTAATCTACTTTTAAATCTTCTCAATTAAATGTGTTTGAAAAGTGCTCCTCCTGCAATTCTGCCAGGCCTGTTCCAACTTCAACCCGCCCATCGCTCCCAGCTGTCACCTGATTGGTTCTCCACCTGATCTTTAAAAACACCTCCCTCACCTGCCTGACTTCATTCTACGACCAGACGCATTCCAATCCAGACGTGTCTCACTTCTGCTTAATTTACTCATCTCCTGAAGCAAGTATTTGTCGACAGTGGGTAGCGGCTCTGACGAGCCGCAGGTACCACGTATCATATCTTTCGTTCGTTCGATTCGGGACACAACATTTTTTCTTCCTTTCGACCCCGAGACCCAAAGGGGTGTTTTGACGGCTGGTAACATCGGATCGAATAGCGGAGTGGCCGAGATGAGGCGGGCTCGAATGCTGAATCAAAATTCATCTCCATCATAGAATCCAATGAACTCTTGTTCCGGTAAGGATAACGGATTCCCTTTTCAGAGCTGCATGGATAGCCGATGAGAGGAATTTCACGCGTAGCATTTTTTCGACGCGCGGAGTGGCGGACATGAGACAGGCTCGATTGCAGAATCAAGATCCATCATCATCGTAGAATCGAAAGAACTCTTGTACCGGTAAGGGGCAACGAATTCCCTTTTCAGACTAGCATGGATAGCCATAGCAAGGAATTTCACGCGTAGCCCTTTTTTCGACGCGTGTGGACGACCGATGAGGTGAATTTCCCGTGTGGGACAGCGACCTGGCCGTATGAGCGCGATGGACAGTCGTCACTATGAAATTCTCTCGTATGATTTCCTGACTACGGAGAGGGCGGACGACGTACACTCGAATTTGTGAAGTTTCCCGCATGACATCCTGAGACAGGATCAGACCACCTGGACTGGAGAGGCCCCTGAATTGACATTTTTGTGTCGGCGTTCCGGAACCTGTGACCAGGATGAGTACAAAATCTTTTTTTTTAATATTATACTTAAATGATTCACGTAAACTCATTTGTGAACTTTCAAAGGAAGGGAGAGAAATAAGCCTTCTGTCATGGGACATTGAGGTCAATTTCCAGATTTCATTTAGTCAAGAGATGTAAAGCATATTACCGTGAATGTCTTTTCTTACAGTTTATTCTAGATTATTCTTTTAGCGTTTTTTGTGTCAAATGTACGAATTTATTGATGTGAAGGAGTTACTATGATATAATAAAATATGGGGTATGAGTCGCGTGTAAGCAAGAGGAATAATCACTATTTCTAATTTAACTATATATCGTGTTTCATTGTTTAGTTGTGATGAATTGTAAATATTCAGGCATGATGTGTTTTATCTTGGGAGAGTAATTTTTTAGTTATCATCATAATGAGTATTATTTTCTTGATGAGCTGTTAAATCTAATATTTGTAAAATTAGAACTTTAATCCGAATTAACTGAAATATTCTTGCGCTAGGGTTGTGATCTTACCACTTGACCTAAGAATTTTTAGAAATGTAAAGTTGTAAATCTAAATCTACCAGGGGAGAGTTGAATTGCTCTGAGGGGAGGGATTTATTGTTAAAATTTCCGTGACTCAAACCTCATCCTGTGAATGTCTTTATATAGTTTTGGTTTTTCTTTTTATGACGTTATCTAACCGGTTGGGCGACCTCCGATAATTCATATTCATTATTATATCTTTTCTTTAAATCTGGTTCACAAAATAGGTAATATGAGATACAATGTTTTATTACAAATTATTTTCTGAATTTGATACTGTGCAATACAATGATTCTTTAAATTTTTATTTGTTTAATTCGATACTGTGCAATATTGATTCTTTAAATTTTACTGGCTGAATTTGATACTGTGCAATGCCGTGATTACTATTTTTTTTAATTCTATTTTTTCCAATATTGCAGTCTAGGCTGTAACTAATAATTCATTTCTAGATTAATAAATACATATTTTGTTTTTAAGAAATTGTTGTTGTGTATTCATGTTCACACACGATTCACATCATCATATTGAGTGTCTCTGGTTAAGTTTTAAGAACCTAGTGTTATTGCGGCCATATCGTTTGATAATCCTTAAAATTTGATATCATACCTGGAAGAAATTTCACCTTAAGTTTGAGTAAATTTTATTTAATCTCGGAAGCAATTTTAATGTAGCTAAAGTGAACTTTATTTGTATTGGTATGGAAAATTGTAATTATTTAGTAGCTCTAAATTTTATGTGAGTGTATAATCAAATGAATATAGCTTAGAATTAATGCTTAAACCGAAAGGAAATTAATTTAAATGTAAATTAAATAAAGTAGAATCACCACTTACAAATTATCGTGAGGTAAAAATTACGACAACTGGGAGTCTATCGCAATTGTTATTACCCTAAGTAATGAATTTTTAAGTAATGTTTATTGAATTGAAATTGGATGTAATATTTGTTGAATAAGAAGTAACGAAATTGTTAACACCCTAAGAAAATTGCGATGCAACATTTTTCCAAAATGAATTACCGCATTATATAAGTGTGCAACGGATTGGAACTAGCTCAGTTTTTATTTGGAAGTCACATCAACAGGAAAAATTAAAATTACACTAGCTTCTAATTATATAACTGCGTACGAGTTATTAATTACATATCGGAATATAGTAAATTATCTAAAAAATATTATTGCAATAGCAAAAAAATCGTGCTAAGGTGTGGAGACCCACCTTACTACAAACAGAAGCCCCTTTTTTACAACGATGGAACCAGGATCAATTACCCTCAAGCATACACATCCCAGAAAAACGCAAGTCCCATTTCAGCTTGACCCCATGCGGTTAAGCAGGGTTTCTATATTTTAAGTTGGCGAAACTGCTTTCAACTAATTCTAGAAGAATATTTCTGTAACAATCATATGAAATTTTGTAATCTTCAGCAAATTCTTTCTACCCCATACTATGGGTTCGGTGGAGCCCTTCGCTTTATCTTTTTGCGAAGACAGCCTTAATGTAAAGATCTAAATCATTAATTAGATAAGATGCAAAACACATTGCCTCAAAATTTAGTTTCAAGTATTGATACATTTCCTGTTCACTGTTCTTTTCCTTGTATTACAAATTCATTCTTTTGAAATGATTAATGCTTTCAGCTTACCAAAAGTAAATAATTTCATGTATTTAAAGTAAGTTGGGATAATTAATATATAGTTAATAAAATGGGAATAACCCGCTGAATACAGTTAATATTTAATACGACAAAAGCAATTTAAAAATAAAAAAACAATAAATTGAGCTCACCTTTTAAAAGTACGAAAATGTGTAAGTATTCCTTATTTCTTTGTGCGTCCTGTTTCTCTCGGGTGACTAAAAACAGAAATGTCATAATTTCCTTTCAATTATTTGCCACGAAAGAAGCACCAGAGAGGGTTGTCCAAAAAGGGCGATAGCTCATCCCCCCCCCCGAAACACATAACACCCCTTTCCCTTCGTACGCTTAGCCTCCAAATTGCATGATCTCTTTACCTCCCTTGTCAGGGCTTTAGAGGTTCGAAGAAGACAAAATAGCAAAATGAGCTGCAAAAGAAAAAAGAAGAA
Organism: Araneus ventricosus; assembly: GCA_013235015.1. Lineage (NCBI taxonomy): Eukaryota > Metazoa > Arthropoda > Arachnida > Araneae > Araneidae > Araneus > Araneus ventricosus. The sequence goes on along the minus strand of BGPR01014263.1, from coordinate 4,003 downwards.
TATGTCATTGTGCCCTCTCCCCAGATAGCAATTTTAGTTTGCAGCAATCTTGCTCTGCAACAAGATTAACACGGCAAGAGTGCAAGCTTGAAACAAGTTAATGCAAGCAAGTTCGTCACCACGCGTCAAACTTGTCACAAGCTTGCGGCGTCAAACTCATGGCAAACTATAGCAAAAATAGAGTAAGAAGACAACCTCGGATTCGAATCCCCGACAACCCTCTTCCTAAACTGTCGTCCTAATCATTCAGCCAACTAGACTCTGAGACGAGAAGATAGATTACGCTAATAGATCTCGCATACGATTTATTTTAAACTGTTTTCTTGATTCCATTAATTTTTTTAATTTTGTGTTGAGAATATGATTTGAAGTCCAAGAAAGAACAATTTTCGCTAATAACTACGTTTTGCTTGTAGAATAAATTATGAAATTAGGGTTCAAAATTAATTACTTTTAAAATGGGACAAAATGTAAATTTTTATTTTTCAACAAACATTGACTGTTTTTTAGGTTTAATTTTGTTTATAAACGTTAAAATTTCAACATTAAGAAAAAGGCGATATAGTTTTCTTTAAAGTGCGAGTTCTATATTTAGTGAAAAGATGGAGAATTTTTCGCAATTTTTTTATAAAAAAGTTAGTTTTTTTACAAATTATCATTGATTTATTGAATTAATAAAAAGAAGGACGGTCTAGGAAATGCTATTAAAAATAGGATGTTTTTTAAAACAGAGACAAAGATTATCTGTAAGTGTCCTATCATCTTTGCAGCAAACTTGTTTTCAATCGTGGTGTGAAGTTCGTCATAACATCTTCACAGCACACTTGTTTTGCAAGTGGGTTGGTCGATTATGCTTTGCTACTTTGCAGGAAGTTTGCTGCAAAGTTGCCACTTCAAGTTTGTCATGACAAGCTAATATCAAGAAAAATCAAACTTACTGCAAGTGTACATGCTATCTAGGTCTAGCAAGAACCCCATGCTTCTTGCAAAGAGAGATTCTTCGGACATGCTAGGAGCCTGCAGGAACAATAAAATGTCAGCGGCATCAGTTTGTAATATAAGTGTAATACTAGCTATTTTGTTCAAGAATTGCTCACTTTCCAGGCCCCCCCCCGGTAGTATATTGTCTCATTCCTACTTACAGGAAATGAGAAATACACAGACTTCTAAACCACCCCCTTGCTATAGAGTCAAGGGCACTCCTTTTTCTCTTGCATTTATAATAGCAGGGAAAGTTGGAGCGTTGTTGACTTGTGAATCAGTCAGTACTGTAAAAAAAAATTGAACCAGACTGTTAGGCAAGTAGATTTCAAAGCACGAAATAAATCCTAAGCATATTATTCTGAAATTTAAACGATATTCGGTTTTAATTAGAATATGTTCGAGTACAATGTAATTGTAAATCAAATGAAAGCACAAAATTAAATTACCCTAAAAATGCCTGAAAAAAATCCACAGGCCCCCAAAATTTACGGGGTCCATAGGCAGTTGCCTATTTGATAATCCCACCCTGTATATAAGGAGTTTTGGGGCAAAAAATATGATGAACTGAAGCAACAAAACATTACTACGAAACTGAGATAATGGATCATTCAAGTATAATGGTTTCAGTAGTTTGATTATAAAAAAAATACAAAATTATAATTGAGAATTGATTTCAGACAAAACTGTTAATAATTTACGAAACTTTTTCTATCAATCAATCTCAATATTCTTTATTTATAGAATTGGACATTTTTAAAATTATAAAACAACAGGACATAAAACTACAAAAGGGTTATTAGAAAAAATCACGAAGAGGAAGATTTCAGAAACTACCTTTCCTTTTTTTCCTGCTAATTTTTTCAAAATATCTCTAGCTATATTTATAATTTCCGTATAAAGCATACAGTTCAAGACTACAAATTTAAGATCAGTTAATTAAGCTTTCACTTGCAACATTTTAATACACATTATTAAAAACATTATTTATTTCCGTTTAAGGTTATAATTAAAATACTAATAATTTATTCTACTAAAATGAATTTGTTTTCAGTAAGCAAATTACACGTAATTTTTATAAAACACTCGTCTTAAAAGACTTACTGATACAAAGAAAGAAATATGCAATAGTATCAGATGGCATTTTTAATTAAAAATACATAAAAACCAGATTTAAATCAACATTTTCATCATTATTTTAATGATTGTGTAGAAAAGAGTTAAATCGTTTTATTTCATACAATCAAAATTACTATAAGAGACAAAAATAGTCTTCTCGATGTTCAGAAAAACTGCTTGGAAATTCAACTCAAACTGAATTCTCAGTAATTATTATATTATGTCCATGACATTCAAACGGAAGTACATATATACTCTTATTTCGCATCTGAAAATTTGAAAAATCTTATTTTATTTTATCGTGAACATCCGCTAGTAATTTATATTCGCAAAACTTTCTTAGATCTATTACAGCAAATGATGTTTTTGTAATGCAACAAAACATGTTTTTTAAAAATAATTTGTTAAAAACAATAATTAATTGATTTTAATTTGAATAAATTCGATTACATTCTTTGTAACACGCTAGCGGAGGGCCCTTTTTGGAGCAATCGGCTTAAGGCCGGCCCTGCAACCTAGATCCCCACACATAACACCTTTAGAATTCTTTTGATGGGGATACGTGGAAAACATTGTTTACCAATCTCCAATTCGTGACACTGATGAACTGAAAAGTCGAATTACAGCGGCCACCAAGAGTGTTGATTCTGAAATGCTTCATAGAACGTGGTTAGAAATCTCGTATAGACTCTGTGTGT
>BGPR01014262.1:0-39672 GCA_013235015.1 Araneus ventricosus | reverse complement strand
TATGAAAATCTGCAAGTGTCCGGATACTTTTGGGCATATAGTGTATTTAACAAGTTGGTGCTCACTCTGAAATCGGTAATGGATGACAAAAGCAACTTTTTTTTCCCCGTTAATTTGTTGATTCTTGGGGAGTTCCATGAAGATTTCAAACTTATAGAATAAAATTATTTTTCTAAATCTTGGCAGATGTCTATAGCTGTCAATTGTTTTTAATATCTCGATTTTGTTGATACACAGAAGATGGCTATAACGTTTTGTTAGCTGTGCAGACTAAAACAATTTTTTGGGAATAATTCAACAAAAAAAAATATATATATATTTTTAGAAACCAATATAACTTTATTTTTCACATTAATTCAGTTAATTTGAATTCATTTAGATTTTTCTGCAATATAAAATTAAAAAATTCAAGAATAAACACCTATTAATTAAAGCTTCTCTGTGTGAAGAGATAATTGGGGGTCTGTTAGTACTGGGCATGTAAAAATACTAATCAAGGGGTATGTGAGAAAAAGATTCAGAACTAATAATCTAGGCTAGGAAATTATTCAGAACAGATTTTTGAAATCGTGCTATTTGATATGAATTGTAAATATTGAAATATGCTCTCTTAAAATTGTTTGCGCCACATGGTAATTTGTTCAAACCAGGTAAATCTTGCATCATCTTACAAGTTATTTGCAAGCTGTTTTTTTTTTTTTAACTATCAATGTTCACTGATTGTTAGCAGCTACTATGTTTAAAGATAGGTAAACTAGAGTTCTAGAAGTTTTGTACATCTATGAAGCTAAACATGACATTCACACAATATGAAAAAATTGATCCTTGACACTTTTCTTATTGCATCACTGCTATTAATAAAAGCGAATGTGTATGTGTCTGTGTTCTGGCACTCTAGAGGGCAGATTGTTAGATCTAAAGCTACCTTGGAGGCTGGGAATATGCATCTTGGAACGATTTTTAAAAATTTTAATTAGTATATTAATTAAAAATTAAGCAAAATTTTAAAGTTTTTCCGTGATAACTTCCGAAAATAATATAGCACAAAAATGATTTTTACACCACCTTGAAATTAAAAGCATCTTCTTTTAAATGATACCAATTTTAATTACTATACAACTTTTTCTCCCATTTTAATAAATTTTTGAAATTTTTTTATTTATATTTTACAACACTTTTCATTGTTGAAATGAAACTCAAACCGTTTCCATTGTTGCTACAAATATTTCATCCTGGGTTCTTCTTCCATTACCGATGATCAAGGTATGAAGATTCGGCTTATGTTTCCATATTGAGTTAGGTTTCTGTTTAAAGCCTGCTTTTAATAATAATTTTGATTTTATTAATTATCTGGTAATTAAAGTTAAGATTTGACTTCAGGAGAAAGCAATGGCGAAAAATTTTTAAAGTGTGTCCATCTTTTAAACACTATTGCTCTTCTCTGTAAAATATTTAGATACGTAAGAATATATTATCACTCTTTTTGCTTGAACTTTTGCTTTCTTATTGTAATACACTGAAATTTTTATTGATTAAATCACAGAAATTTTATTGAATAATTCGTTTAAATTACGTAAATTATGTGAAATATATACCGCATACATAAAAAACTGCAATGGAAAATTATTCTAGATAATATACTTGTATATTTTTTTTTATGAACATGCTTCTATTTAAAAAGAAAGTTATTACACTACTTGAAGTTTAATAACTTCCGGTTTCAAATTAAAGTTCAAATTTTATGAAATACGACAGAAAAATCAGAGAAGCACATAGATAAGACATGATCTAAGTCTTCCAAAATATTATGAGGTAAATGTCTATCAAAATTTGAAGTTTAAATCTACTTTTTTTGCTAAGGAAACCATTAAGACCAAGATTTATTTGAAATTTTTTTGCAACCAACAATCTCGGTAAACCAATAAATAGCCAAGGGTGGCTAGTAGTTAATAAAACATTTTATTTAGGCCTTGCAACTCAAAACCTATCCAACTCTAAAAAATCAGAACTGACAAAAAGTAGAAACAGTATCTATCTTTGAGGAAACGTGTATTTTCGGTATATTAACATGTACCAATCAAAAATAAGATTCCGGGGAAAAAATGCATTTAAATTCCATTCAATAAGTCACGCAGAAAGCAAAAATAATCCAAGTTCCAGCTAAAAGAATAGAAAATTTTTCTGCATACTAATGTCCGACTTCATTTGGGATTCGTAAAACTATAAGTTGTTGGTAAGTCCAGTGGTGGTGGGGACAGGGCTACTTTTTTTTAGGGAAAAATAAAATTTTTATTTCATTTTAGCTGCCTAAAATTAGGAATTATGAAAAATGGTCTTTTAGATGTCTATAAATTTTTTTGCCCACCAATTGCCGACACTGGGCAGATCAAGATTGTTTTCTTAGAGGTTTCACAAAAATATACCAACAATCAATGATGAATAGCAAATAATTTTATTTCTTAAAAATTTTTTTCAAGGAAATGTTAAAGTCGATGAAATGCAAATGAAAGTATAATGCAGTTCATTTGTACATATCTGCCACTGTAAATGTTTTTTGCATCACTTTTTTTTACAACAGACCTTGTCTTTTTAAATCTTCATAAGTTTTCTTGTTGACTACATTACCCTGTGTATCTTCATACTCCTCCTATAAAGAGAAAACAAGACAGTTACTCAAATTATCTCTTTGTCGTAATCTAATGCGAAATTGGAAGTAAAATTAATAATTACCTCATTACTGGGTAAGAATCTTTCTTTCTGTTTTTGTTCTTTTAATTTCTGCCACACTGAAAAAGGAATAAAAAAGAATTAAAACTGCATAAATTTCGTTTAGATTAACATTCCAATTTGAAGCAACACAAGTACTGGTTTGGGGATGAACATCAGAATTTTGAAAAATGGAACTGACTAGAGAGGGCAATCCACTCTCCAAACTTCAACAGTGCAAGATAGCTTAACTAATGATGGCAGGTTTAACTTACACCAAGTCAACATACTTGGCTAAAAGAACACAGGTGAAATGTCTATCATAGTTTGAAATTTAAAATTACTTCGTTAAGGAAACCATGAAAATCAAATTATGCATTCAAACAAAATTATATTCATGGCGAACAAGATAGACAACAAAGTAGTCACTACTCAGCTAGTAAAATAATAAGCAAAAACAAACTAATCAACTTTATTGTATTTTGAAATATTTTAGAAATTTCAGTGCTCCATAAAGAAATGTTTAAAAACATTTCGTATGGATAGCTAATATTTCTGAAGTATTAAACTTAACAGATTATTATGTTACAGAAGTTTTAATCTAAAATTGTGGATTAAGGAATAAATATCAATAAGCAATGATATTTCAAACTGAAAGTATACAAAAACAAAAGAGCAGAGTGGGTACAAACAAAAGCAGAGCCAGCCGCAAAGTTGATTTCCAGGGCCATGAAACATATTCTGTTCAATCAAATAGTATATTGCATTTCATTATTTATAATAGTAAGGATTAAGGTAATTTGGTATAGTAAGGATTAAAGGTATACACAAAAATGTTAAATAATTAAACTATTTCTATAAAGATAATATTTCAATTATTCAAAAAATCATTAATAAATCAAATAGCAAAAATTATTGCTTCATAAATACAATTTGGTGTGCAACTTACTAAAATAAGTTTACAATACATGATTTTTGTTTCATTTTCTTACATGTTTTATAACAGATTTGTTGATAATACCATTATAATTTAGTTTGTTTTTTGTTTATTCAGATTCAATAGAAAAATGGCTGAGGAGGTTTATCGCTCTTTACTAATGATAGATTTATTATTTTTATGTGTTCAATCTCATTGGATTTATTATTATTTTTAGTCTTGAGAAAGATCTTTCTTCAGAAGTGATGGAAATTGTCAAAGTCAATATAATTTTCAGAACAGTAACAAAATTTGGATAAAATTCAAATAAATTATTTTTAATAAATATTGTAATATTTGCAACATTATGTCCTAGAAGGCAAAACTTGACAATAAATTTTGATTTCGTTAAATAAATCAGTGTAATCAATTTTCATTTTGCAAAATCAGTCAGTGGCGTGGGCCTTGTGTGCTCACACCATTCGCAAAGAGTGATGGAATTCTAGGTTAAGGACACAATACGTCTTCTTACGTCTCTTAGAATTATCGAAACAGCTCCATGAAAACACTTTTGTTTTCAATGTAGTTTTATTACACAGAATATCAATAATATGCGTTTACAATTAAATTCTGCCCAATTATACCAATCAATTTTAAATATATTAGAGTCATATTCAGGATTATTGAACTGAAATGTGTTGCTTCTTTGCCCATATATCTCTATTAATAAAAAATATAATATTTTAAAGACTATCATAATGCAGATTCATATAAGTGCAAAAAGAAAAAGGTTTAATTCATGGAATGAACCACTAGAATAGTAGGTTTATTGTGTGCACCAAACCCAGAAATAAGGTTTAACCAATAATTAGCATGACTGATAGCATTGTTTATTTACTTACAACTGACGTTAGCCCACTCACACTAAGGATTTCGACACAATAGCGTACCCACATAACAATTATATAATGCATCATTAATAATAACATACTCAAAAAAAAAAACTTACAGCCAAGAGCATCTTCAATCTGAGTGACATTTGCAAAGTGGGCTGTATTTGGAATTCCTAGACACCTCATTCCATGAGCATGTCTCCATTCCTAAAGCAAAAATATATGAAAAAAAAAGGTATTAAGTCTTTAAAAATACAAAGAACGTTATACTTCAGCAGTACTACTGTTTTACATTTATCTAACAAAAATCAGTTAAAATAGTGTTTAAATTATATAAAACAGATTGGACTGTATAAACCAGTATTTCTAAAAGTTTTAAAATTGATGCAGAAAAATTAACACATGTTAATTATATCAGACAAGAAAAACTTTTAATTGAATGCATTTATGCAAATGGAGACAAATCACCATTTTATGGATTCTAGATTCACTGTTGAAAATGGTATCTGTGTATAATCTGCAATGTAAAATTGAACTAACTCCAGTTAACTGAACAACCAACTAATTAGAATACAATAATCAATTTTATAAAAGTCAAGGATTATAATTCTTTCTTTAATGTTTTCCAAAATCAGATACATCTCAAAATGTACATACTGGAATTGATTTCTAAATGCATCCAATTCTTTTATTACCAATTTATATGAGGGTAATTCAGGAAGCTAGCTCCGTTTGTGCAGGTAGAAGAAATAAACTTGGATAGTAATGTCATTCTTGTGGCAATGTGCACAGCTGTTTCACAAAGCACTGATGAGGGAATTAGAAAACTGTGTTGTAGTTAAATTGTTCTCTAGAGCAGTGGTTCCCAACCTTTGGGCTGCAGCCCACTTGTGGCCTGCGGAACGCTAGTCAAGGGCTGAAGAGTCTATATATGTACATAGAGATTTCACATATAGATTTTTTATACAGAGAGAGAGAATCTATGTATGTGTTTTTGTATATATCTATTATATGGGTTTATATGTATTATATGTGTATTTTTTTATTTTTATATTTAGTTAGTGGGACTCAAAATACTTTTTACCAACAGGTGGTCCGCGCAAGCAAAAAGGTTGGGAATTGCTGTTCTAGAACAATTGAAAATGAACAGCAATATAGAAAATCCTACCAAACATGGAACAATAGAAGTTTTGTGTGCAAAAAATCTTTCAGCAGTGGTGATTCATCAATAACTATGTAATATTTATGAACTTGTATAAACTAGCCAAAACAAGAATTGAGGCATCCTGAGCTCTAGTATGGTCTTATTAGTTCATGATAATGTTTGCCTGCATACTCAAGAAATTTTCTAGCTGTTCAAAAGCATCTAATCAGAACTTTCTCCCTACAGTGCAGATTTGGCACTGAGTGACTATCATCTTTTCATGCATATGAAACAGAGGCTTATGTTGCACTGCTACGATATTACAATGCCCCAGCTATGTTCTCACAGGATGACTTCATTCCTGGCCGGCAATTTTTTTTTTTTTCAGACGGAATTTTAAACTTTATAATAAGTACTTCAATTTGAATGGCGAAAAGCAATGTACTGTATCTATGAATGTCTGTCACTAAACACAGAACAGAAATTAATTTTCGGATTGTCCTCATAAATTAAACAGAGACATGAAATATTTTTACATCTTAAAGGCAACAAAGGAAATGAACAATTTAAATCTAGATTTTTAAAAACAAAACAAAAAACTTTAATAACATCTTCATTTGTACTAACACATTGAAATAAGAATAGATTAATTTTACACATAATACTTACAGCAAAATGTCTTTGGAAAGCCTTAGGTCCTTTATATGTGAAATTGCCACATATCTCACAACTGTAAGTAATATTTAGCCCATGCAGTTTGTATAACCAGTATGGAATAGGCTAAAAGAAATTATAACACATAAAGATTTGCTTAGAAAAGTTTCAAAAATCATTTGTTTACGCACTGAAAAATATTAATACTTTTAGGCAATGATATTTTTCATGAATGGAATCTAAAACTAAATTTCTTGAAATATTCCTTAACATTACAAAAAAAAAATCCATACTCAGCTTTCAAATAAATACATCTACAGTTGATAATTAAATTTCTGTAACAGTAAAGAACTATCAATTATGAGTTTTCTAAATCCAAAATATTAATAAGCATATTAGTAAACAAACCTTTCCATCCCAACCCAAAGGCAGATTTTTAGGATTGTAAATAACATCATTGTCATCTTCATCATCAGAGTCTGATTCAGAAGCTTCATTATCAGATTCTTCCCTTTCTCCAACAGTACGTGCTTGTTTCCTTTGCACATTTTCTTTGGTAGCTTGCCTCTGTTCCTAAACATTACAAAAATAGCATTTTTATCTTTATAAAAAGTTGTTTTGCAAAATATACAATAACAAAAAAATTTAAACGGAAATTAAATCAGATGAAATAGTTGAATAATTTTTGGGAATTAAAATGTTTTTAAGTAATAATAAAAATGTTAATTTTGATAAAGACAAACCTTCAGAAGAAGTTTTACATACAATAATTAATGACAATAGATAAATGGATGCAGTTATATAATTGAAAATTAACTACAAAGCACAGAGTCTCTTTGACTTGCAGCCAAATTCTGTTCCAACCGGCAGGTCAAAACTGGCGGCAAGGCGAATTTATATTTTTTCCCAACAGTATTTTCACAAAAATAGGTTATAAAATTGTACATAAAACACAAAATATGTACTCTATTGTACAAACAAAATTGCAAATAGAAATTATGTTTTATTTTGAAATTTATTTTTGTGGTTATACCTGTAGATGGTCTAGTCAAGAAGGAGTATACATTTTAAAATACAGTTGTTTTCTCAAAAAAAAATCCAGGTCGACAAGCCGAAAGGCAAAGGTAGATTCCTTTAGTCTGGCGATATAAGGAAAAGAACATTTTGCTCTTTATTTTCGTAAGGATTATAGCTGCAAGAATGAAAGCATGTGGAAGAGACTGCAAATGACGAGAGCTTCCCAACAAGGGGTAACATGCATAGGTTCAAAGATATTTTATGTTAGAGGGGAGAGGGAAAATCACTTTTCAGCTCAAACTTTTAAGAAATTGCAGCTATCAAAAAAGTTCAAATGCAAAAATTGTTCGTTATGATAAGGTGATAAATCGCCCAATTTAAATTTTCTATTTTCAATTGTAACGGATTTATCACGAAATGAAAATTTCACCCTCTTACGATTTCCACCTCCTTTTAGCTGGATAGCCAATCTACAAACTCGACCAAGATTTTCAGTATCCTTACAACATATCCCATGCTGGTTAAAATTAAATAAAAATTACTTCAGTCATCGTGTTCACAAGATAACATAGGAAAAAGCGTTATCTATATAAACTTTTTTTGGGGTGGTTTTGGGTTTTAGGGGTCATGAACAGTGAAGATCTGCAGAAATTTTCCAGAAGTCATGTTATGAGAACCATTGCAATAGGTAGACTTCCTATAAGGAATCTACCTAAAACCCTACATTACTCCAAAATTAATTACTGTATTTAAAAAGTCCGAGAGCAAATGTTTGGGGTTCGTTCAATTTTAAATAGTATACTAAATACACTAAGTTCAGTTAGCAATATAGTGAATCCAAAATCCTTGAAATGGTAGTTGGTTCCAAAACACATAATTATGTTCAAACGGTATTTAGGAGTTAATAAATATGATTTGCACGTAAATATATTCCACATATTTAGAAGAAATTGTCATGATCTTTTTAACAAATCACACAATACCAAAAAAATATCAACTCAAACATCAGAGAGCAAACTCAAGATAGTGAGAAACATTAGAAAATCTCATTTATACATTTCATAACGTGAAAGTCTCTTTCATTTACATAATTCATACGAGTTCATAGCCATTACTTAATTCCTTCAGGACGGCCACTCGCTGAAGGAAACATGCCCACCGGCCGGGAGCTGGCAAGCGCAGTCTGTGCCCACCGACCGAAGCATTTTCTCCCGCTAAGCCTAACACGCATTAAATTTCGTCAAAAGTGTGCTTTACATAATAATGCATAAAAAGTGTCCTTTACATAGAAATGAAACCATTTTTAAATATAAGGTAAAACAATATCATATGCTAAATCATAAAAAAAGTTTAATTAAAATACTTGATTTTTAATAATAAAAATATAGTGTATTTGCCTATAATTGAAAGTACCTAAATAAACACTAGATTATTGATGCAAAATTCGAAACTATAGGAAAAAATATATATTTACATTAAATATTATAAAATACTTCAAGAAAATTGTAATAATTAACTCTTCAAAGCCTTCTGAAAAATCTTCTATTTTAGGACTCCACTGACATGAAGGAATTGGAATCGATATATTAGTACGATCCTCTTCTAATTCAGAATTTGATGATTCATAACTATCTAAAGAACTCTAATAATTTATTGCTTTATCACTATCGTCGGAAAAATCCATAGATTTATCATCTAAAAATTTAAACATATTTCCTCCTCGGAAAGTTAACGCGTTCTTTTAGCAATAGCTGCAAAAATAAAACAGAGAGACATAAAAACCCTTGACAGAATATCTCCCATAAAATCTCAACACAAGCGAGAGGAGAAACTATAAACAATCACTCCAAAATGAGTTAAAGAGCTCTTTAATACATGTTTCTATTTACACTCGCCAGCACGTGTTTCTGTTTATACTCTCAAAAATCAAATAATTCTAATAGAATGATTCACAGACACGTGGCCGACTACAATCTGACCTCGGAGAGAGAAATACTAATGTACGGAACTGAACTGTTGAAAGAAATATGGAATAGTAACAGCATCTGATAGAAAACAATTTGTTCCAAAAGCCAAACGCATATGTGCGGCTCTCGGCCCACAGCAGCACTTTCGCCGTAACGCAAGGATGAGGCGCTCGGCCCTGAGATGAGTCAAGATGAAACGCACATATGCGACACTCATCCCGAAGGGGTTAAAGCTCATTATTCTAAGCATTAAATAATATAATCCATTGTTTTCTTCTAAAAACTTGGTTAACATTATAAATAGAAAGCAAATTTAGATATAATAATTATAGGTTATTGCATAATACAGGATGTCTCATAATTCCCTCTGGGATTTAGGAAAGGTATAGTTTATAAATTATGGTGAATACAGCAAAAGGTTTCATATTACTATAAAAAAAATCATTTCAAGTTTTTGATTAAGGATGGCAGCCGTTACAAGAAGATTCAATAAACATACAAACAAATGGTAGACACTTTTTCGCAAAAAATGGCATTGGTATGGCATATAGGTGTATAAAAAGGCATATAGGTAAAGAAAAAAATCATCTAAGTTAATTGCACATGATTGTTTAAAGACCACATCAATGATTGTGCAATCATGCACATTTGACCTAATGATTTAACAGAATTACAAAGATTGCAAACTGCAGTCATTAGCACTGATTATGATATGTTGAGATGAGTATGGCAAGAATTTGATTTTGCACTTGAGTATGCCAAATAAAACACCAAACAATTAGAAAAGCTTATAAATTACTTGAAGTGATACTCTTTAGTGATATGAAACTTTTTTGCTGTGACCACTATAGTTAGTTTTAACTATAACTTTTCCAAACAATGAAGGTTGTTATGAAACACAGTTTTTTTTTAAGCATTTGCACAGTAAATAAATTATAAAACAATCAACGACTTACAGATACAATTTCAACTAATCTGTAAAGTTGGGCTTCCAATATGGCTAAATCCTTCTGCCTTTCAACATCCTTGTGACGACCAGCTTTGCCTGGTTTGGATTTAGCAAACATGGATGGATCCAATTCACTGAGTTTCTTTCCCTTTGTTTGGAAAAGTCTCTGGGCTCTTTCTTCAAGGGTTCTAATAAATAAAACAAATTTTAAAATAAAACAAAAAGAATCTGCAGATACACATTTATAAATTCCTATATGGGGATTAAAAAAATGGAAAGAATATTCAAAACTTTAATTTTTTATAGTGTTTTTTTTTTTACTCGGGACTCTTTTTATAAAATGTTTACATATCTAAAAATAAAGAACTGAAGGTCATTCATCTATTTCATTATTAAACTGCTTTTCTTTTAATATTTAGAAATCATGCAATCAAGATAAAAAGTTTCTTCTACAACTGAAATTAAAATCCAATTTAAGAAAAAGAAATGCTAATAGATGATGAATTCATTCAATGGATGGATGTCCAAAGTTAAAAAGGGAAGAAGCACGGCTTATGAGGATTTTACATGAAAGTGCAATGGCACATTTACAAGATTCAAAAATTAGAATTTTTTTTTTATTTATTTAGTTACAACTCCATGCACATGATGAATTTATCTTTAATAGAAGGGATTTAAAACATCATATACAAGTAAACCGAAAATTAGGATTTAACCGCTGTGTTTAGCTTAAAAATAATTCCTTAACATAAAAATATGTATGTGATAAATCTTTTTCCCAATTGCAGTTTAATGTCAAAATAAATCCACTCAAGTTCCTTTTCTTTATTATTACTACCTCAACACAATTACCTGGTCAGTTAACCTTTGAATTCCTTAAAATGCTGAAACAGCCATTTGTTATCTATTGCATTTGGGTAGATGGAAAAATTCCAGCTCTAAAGTTATAAAATGCAGCATCACACACCTTTTCTTCATTTACAGTCTCTGTGCACGTTTGAACTCTATTTTTCAAAATTGCCCACGTCATGGGTTTTTGAAATTCCTATCAAATCTAACTTTTTTTTAAAAGTATTTAAGTGATTCACTGCATAAAAATAAATTCAAGAGTTTTTACACTTACTTGGATTTCTCAATTCTAAAATATCCTCACCGACAAAATTACATGTTTATACATAACAAGCTTTGAAAAATATACACATACAAATTCTATGAGTATTAACTGATAGTGTTGCCATGCAAATCACAAGGGAAAGAGAGGGAACCAATAGGCTTGCTTAAGCCCTTCACACATGGTAAGGATTTTCTTGGAAGAGTATGAGCTTTGTTCTCCAGACTGCAATAACTCACCATTCATTCTCACAGTCTAAAACTGGTTTTGGAAAGTAAATATCATATTTAAAGACATGGACAACAGAAATTTCATATTTTGAAGCGAGAAGTCATTTATGAGAAAATAATTCCTCAATCAATTAACTGTTGAATCTATTTTTGAAGGGAAATTATTCAAAATAGCAAATAAGTAAGGGTCAGAAACAAAACACAAGGTTACTGAGTTTATATCAGAAATTGTTTATTACAAAAATTTGTGGAATACAATATGCTACCAAAGGTAGAGACAGAACTCCAGGTTTTCAAAAAAAGATGTATATGTCAGTTTCAGTTTGGTTCATTAGTGCAAGAGCCATTGGATGGTTATACTGCACTAGACTAAATGCCATATTTATGTCTGAGATAAAATGCAATAATTAAACTATCATGCTTTAAAGCAATCAAATACAGATTGCTTCAGAAAGTGAAAATTACTCTGTTTTTACATGTCAGAGTATTTAAATTTCTGAATCTTATAGAATTTTACAGTTTTTCTACACATATGAATTAAAAAACCAAATATATTTAAGAGTATAAAAGCATGGTAAATTGCAATAATAACAAATATAATTTTAGGGGAATTAACCAAGTATCTCATTAACCATCCATCCATATAAAAAAATTTATTATTTTTTAATGCTAAATGACACATGCCTATTATACTTATTCGAAACACATATTTTCAAATTAAATGGAATTCTGAATTTAAACTGTTATAAAAAGCAAGAAATAAAACTTAAGTGCTACCTTAAAATTATTGTAAATTAATATTTAGATGTCTTCCTAAAAATGAAAAGGTTTTTAAGTTCATTTTTACTGTATTAACTTACAAAAATTTGAATGAATGCACAAATTTTTATTGAATCTATTTTGAAAATCTGTATTCATACAACATTTTAAACAAAAACTAAACACATATTCAGGATTTTTCTGGCTACTAGTAAGTATTAGAATATCTTAAATTTCAAACTATTTTTGTACTTACCCTCCACATTTCAATCCTAAAGCCATTAAAGCAGATTTCAATCTATCCAACCCTAATGATGCCAATTCCTAAAAGATATTTGCCATGAATTATAAAAGAAAAACATCAATTACAAATATATCTAACTCAAAAGTCATAAACATACACCAGAAGATTCTAAAATATCTGGCATAAATTTAAAGGGAGGTAGAGGACACAAAAATAAACAGTTTTTGTAATGTAATGTGATGCTGGAAATGATGCGTTTCAGTTGATGCAGGACGATGTTAAAGTGGTCACTGACAAATCTATGTTTGAAATATACAATTTTCATTTTTGATGTCTGATAATCCATGTGGTATTAGATCACATGCCCACCAGGAAATATTCTCCATTAGTATTTTTATTGGCATGGTACACAACTATCCAATAGGATCATACATAGCCCCTAGGGTGGCCCTTATTATAATGGCAAAAAATTTACTGTACATTTTTTAAGCGCACACCCCCTAATTTTTTTCCTTTTACCATAATATGAAAGTATTCCAAATATTTCTTCAATATATAAAGATTAACCCATGCCGCATCGAGCTTGATTATATAAAAATATAGGAGTAAAAACAAAAAATTAAATTTTTTTGAAATGCACATTTATTATTCATATTAAAATGTCTCGACTTTGTTAAGAATTTTAATAATACACTTTTAATACAGTTAACATATTTTATACATTATTAATACTTTAACACTTTTTAATAATATATTTAGTCAAATTTTCGTTTCAGAGTAGCCTTCTTGCAGTCCGGATACTGCTTCCTTTGACACATTGAAGAAGAAATTGCTTTTGCTCTTCATCTACAGTTAATAATCCATTAAAAACTTGCATTAATTTCGCCCCTCTTTTGGCTGTATCATTAACAACTCTGAGATTTGGGAATATTTCTTGTGACCTTAAATAAGAATCGTCCCTATCCCAAGGATCTGGGCTGATATTCAGAAAACTAATGACAATATTCAAACAATTTAAACTTTTCTGAGAAATGAAGTCATCTATTGCTTCTTCTGAAAAAAAATAAAATAAAACCAATAACTAAGTGTACGATATCATATCTAAATTCTGAATGACTTAATGTGTAAATATAAATTAGAAAATCTTGTTAAAAATTTGATAAATGAAAAAATTCACAGTCATTATAAAATCAAAGAATAATGTCCAATAAAAATTATTCTTAGTATATAAAATATATAGTGTTAAAATTAAAATTCTACCTAGAAGAAGGGGAACTTCATTAGAATAAACAATATATTTTCTTTCAGTATGAAGATTTTCCCATTTCAAATTCTCTATGATGTGCTTTTTGGATGCATTATTAACATTTTTATCAAAAATCACTAAAATGCCTGACTCTTCATTTAAGTACCACAAATAATTACAAAACTTCTTCAAAACAATTGACGAAATGCCCCGATTTATGTTTTCATATTTCTTTAACTTTTTTAAAAACATTAAATGGAGCACCGATTGCGGATGAACTCTCTAACCATGATTTAACAAACACTGTCACAAGAAACAAATATTCTTCAGACCATTCACTTCAGACATTTTTTAAAGACAATTGCTGTCTGAATAAAAATATTTTAAAGGAGTAAGATGGTAAGGAGGAGATGGCCTTTGCCATCCATTGAGCATGATGTAAAGCCCCTGATGGTCTGATTTTGATAGCCGAGTCCGAGTTCCTTCCAATAAAGACTATGCCCAATTCAACGAGCTCCCAATAATAGTTCCAATTTTTTTTATTTTTTAGCGCATTAGAAAGATAATTCACATTACTCAGTATTTCGCTCTCAATACATATTGCATTTAAGTATTTATATTTGTCCATATAATTTTCTTTTTCCAAATTATTCCATTTTTCTCTGATTTTTTTAAAGAAAGCAACATCTTGACTAGAAGTCACTTCGTTTAACTCATATTTGTTAGGAAAAGGATAAATTAATCATAATATATTGTATTTACCTTTTCTCGGTTTTCCCTGACCTAAAGTTTTCAAATGTACGCGATAAATGCCTACATAAACAAAAGCGTAGTTCGCTTCTGTTCATTCCCGAGAAATTGTTTTTATTAATCATTAAACATTTCTCTTAATCTATAAACATATCAGTATTATAAATAATAAATTAAAGTTCATAATCTCGTGCTGTATTAGTATTGTGCAAAATTAACTTATTTTTAGATGCGATCATCTAATTAGCATGAGATTCCGATATTTATGATTCCGAGTCGTAACTACCACATTGCATGCAAATCTTTCTCACGTGATCGCCAGAAGATTGTATAAAAGCGGTTGCAAGCATTTGTAATTGGATCCTCTCTTTGCTTTCGCTCACTGGCTGATTCACGCTACTGTTGCTCAAATGAGCATGTAAATATTTTTCTATTTTTAAAGTTGTAATAGTAACTTTGTGCTTTTATATTTTTTGTTGTACTTAAAGTAATAAATGCCGTTAGCTGTAAATATTGTTGATTCTGATTTTAATCAACTAAAAGTTGCTGCATTAAAAGTCATATTAGTATTTGATTAGATTTAAAGGCCACTGCGTGATTATAGAATTTCTTTGAAGTAAAATTCAGCCAAAGTTTTACGTAATATTTTTCAAAGAGATAGAAATCTCATTAATATTCAAAAACACTTCATAGGACTAATTCATATATGTGATGCCTACATGGAAAATATGTCATCTCTCGATCTGCATACAGCTGTAGAAATCTAGTCACAATGTTGATACAACCAGTGTTCAAACTATTTGTGTCAGAACAGAGAATTTGAGCCTTCTTCCAATCTCCAATCTTTTAAAACATTCCAGACAGCCATAGCTTTCTCCTTCCCTGAAAAATTTTCTAATTTTGGCACTCCCAGTAATTTTTCTTCATCTTTATATGTAACAATGATAGGTAGATAGTCTTTCACTTTTTAAATCTTTCGCATTTAAAGCAGGTAGCAATTTACCATCCCAATGAACGCATATGAAACTATGTTAATTTTCTTTAAACAATTCTTTAATCCTAGTATCTTTCATCTTACGAAAATCTTCCCAATATCTTTGGATCGTATTTCGATTGATTGCCAATTCATCTGCATTGTGTCCTAAAGACTCAGCTACAGCTTCGAGGGAAAAAAACATCACTTCTCTGACTAATGTGACATCATTCAAGTACAGCCATTATTTTTGGAGTTAAGAAACATTCCCTCCCATTCTTAATTCTATCTGCGCATTTATGTTTTCCACAAGAGACGAATAAGTAATGTTTGATGAAGGCCCAGGTTGATCAGAAATGTCTTCGGTACCTGACGATTCTTCCGATGAATCCATGAAATTGTCATCGATCTCCGATCTATGATGAGCCTTAGCCTGTCTGTTTTCTTGTTCTATGACTCTCAATAATACCCTTTCTTCACACTTTGCTAGCTTCATATCGATTCCCATTAGACATCCTCTCCATCCTTGTTCTCTTTGACTCAGTAAAAATTTTCTGTCTTTTTCAATTTTTATGATTTCCAAGGCATTAGCATAAGGAATATAAAATAAATTTAAATCTGATATAAACTTGTGTTCATTTTCTTCTTGCGTTTCTGACCTACGGCAGGTAATTTTTTGAAGATTGCGCCAATGACTGTACATCTTCATGATCTTTTCTACACAATGAGGTGTCGCTCTTGTAGGAATCCTTGCTTTCTCCCAAAAAATGAGGCATTCGCGCACTGCCGAGTTGGAACTTTCCCTTGTGGATAGTTTAACTTCATATAAATTATAAAATAGCGCCAATAGTACTGGTCAATTAGATGAAAGTTTGCATCCGGTAATTCGGTGATGTTCACTACCAATTAAATAAATATTTCGATCACCACTTCTCAAATTGGAAGCTGTAATTGCATAGTTGATTCAAACAGCGACTAGAGTAGACTGAGAACAAGACGCTGGTGTATGAAGAAGCGAGACATAAACGAACAAGTCGCTGCTTGCATCCACATGCTTCCGATTTCTACCGCGATGCGGCACATGTTCCCGCCCTTTGATTTGAACAAATCAGGCCCCCAACTGCCCCCCCCCACCCCCCGGGGGGGGGAATGGAGGGTGTGCGATTTGAAATTAAAACTTCAAAAAATAAGGGCCACCCTAAGCCTCATGAACAAAATGTCAGCAAGCTCCATTAATATGTAGTAATGAATACTGTTGAAAACCAAAAACTGAAATGATGATTTACAGCAGTGAAATGCTGGTTTATGACAGTATTCTCTATCAAATCATTTATGCACATAATTCTATTACAAAATCTGTATGTTTTGGTCAGCTACCTTTAATTTTATCCTTCAATTCTTTTTATCCATCAGATATTTTAGAACTACCTTGTATTCATATACATATAACATAAGTACTATAGTCATAACATATATGTAAACAAAAATAACTCATAGATGATATGGAACATACCTCCCATGAAGAAAAGGCAGATAAATCCAAGTGAGCACCAGAATGTGTCAAAGCACTTTCAGTTTCTTTCTAATTGAATGAAAAGAAAATTGCATATTGAATTAAAAGAATATTACAAAAGAATGAACATGAATAAAAGATAAAAGGAATCAAATGCAACAACCTTCTTTTTTTTGGGGGGGGGGGTGAAAGGGCTGATTCTTTTTCAATTAAGAGTTACTACTAAGCATGCTTTATTTTTGATAAAAAGAGTTTTAATTTTTTTTTTATCTAGCCTGAAAGGCTATAAAAAGCATAAGATAACTCAATTGTTTCAGTCAAGAAAGATACTTCTTTCACATTCCTACAATACCCCTCTTTTTTTCATAATGAAAGATAGAATAATTTTCATTGCCTTAAATAGCTGCAAGAGCATCTTTTCTCTGTCAATGAGGTTGATTTAAACATAAATTTTACAAAAACTAAATATTCCTAATCTGCTAACTTTATCTTCTGAATCGGCTCAACTTTCTTAGAAAACAATTCCATCTTCAAAGAAAATTTGTAATCTCGCAAAATCAATATCAAAAATATAAAAATTATCAGAATGTAAAACTGCTTCCGAAATAATTTTGAAGGGAATGAACTTCCTTCTCCTTTCTCTAATAATGCCAGTAATATTACAATATCTTTCAAATTAGCTTCATGAAATTTTGACTAATTGATTTTTAATCTCTCCACCCCTTCCAAGTTATACTAATGAAAAACATAAAATCAAGTTCCATTGCTAAGCAAAAAAGTAAACTAATTTGTACAAAGAGAAAATGTGCAAGCAATATAAAACATAAAATGTAAATTCTACTACTTTTCCTCAGAATGAGAATGATTTGTGGAAGGAGTTTTTTATTGTTCCATTTACCATTCCTCTTAAAAAGAAATTTTAAGAAATGGGGAGTAAAAAACTATATCTGATTAATACTTTCAATACAACAATCACAGTTCAGAATTACAAACATAACTAAATTCCACCAAATTACTTTGAAGAAACCAATTTCTAAAAGTTATTAAAAGAAACAGATTTACAGTACTCATTAACTTCTGATACAACTATTTTAAAATATACTTACTTGCCAACCAGGAAAATTTCCTTGTTCCCACTGCTTTTCGAAGTCGGCCAGTACAGATTCCATTTCCTGTAAATCAATGCAGGGAATAATGAAAATCATGAACAGAACGAAAAAGTTTTTTCCCCACATAGTAACGTAAGCCGAGTTCATAAACTTGTAGTACATGCTTTAAAGATATATTTAAAATTTTAAGTATATTTCAAAATTAGTTTATCATTAAGCAGCAAAATGGTAATAGGTATTCAATCATTAAATAAACTTCTTTCAACATTTGTAAAAATAAGTATTAGAAATGAGTTTTGCAGTAGTTACTACAGCGAATTTCTCCCTATAACGAAATTTTTAATCAGAATGGTAAATAACATTCAAAATATTCTCCATATAATGAAGTGGTTGTCTCCCTATGACGAATTTTTTCGGACCTTTATCTTTTCGATTTTTGTCATTTTTGAAGAAAGTTGCTAATTTCTGTGCAAACAAATCGCTCACACGTGCCTGTTTCTAGAACCACTCGCATTGTTCGTTCCAGCGATAACACATAACAATAGAATGCTATGTGAAGGGTAATGCAGTTGTGGGGACCTGGGTTTCTACAGAGGGAGCAACATTTCTAAGGGTCAAGATTCCAAGAATCGGGGTGGAGTGGGGGTGGAAACAGCAAATGGATGTGACAATACGCATTTTATGTTTATCCGTACTAGTACATATTATTCTTTAAATTGGTGAATTGTCGTCACTTTTGAGCATTTTATTTATACAATAAAAATTAGTATAATTTTTACAAATTTATAATAAATATTACTTAATTTTTAATTGAAAGTCATAATTAAATATTTTGAACTTATCGCACATACTAAAAGGTTTGTAACATTTACTTAAATAACTGCAAAAATCTCTAATCTCTGTATAACGAAATTTTCTCTATAGCGAATTTTTCAACTGGAACCAAGCGATTTCGTTATAGGGAGATTCCACTGTATTTATTTTCTTACTGATGATTCAAACAACACAAGTAACAATACTGCATCATAAGTTACTGATTAAAAACTGATAACTTATATTTCAGCTTTGGCTTTACTAGCATAAGTGAAAATTCTTGCATGAAAATAAAATAGAGCTTTTAATATACATGCTTGAGCACTGGTAATCTTAAAATGAATTACAATGACTATAAACAAAAGAAAATTCTGTTACGATTTTAAAAAATAATCCAAAAACGGATCTCACAAAGAAGTCAAAATAAACTATGAATAATTTTTGAATCAATTACACTCTTCTTACACACTTCATAGAATTTAAAAAATTTTAATTTCAACTAGGGGGTTACACCCCCTGCTCCCCAACCCCTAAGAATCACTTTGTGATTCTTTTGGAATCACTACGTGATCCCAGCTTGCTTCGCTCGCCGTACAGTTATGTGTTTCTGCTAGTAATAGGAAATTATAAATACATTAATTACTGAAACTAAATTTAAATTATCTGAAATTGCATGAACTCCTAAAATTATTTTTTAATCAATTACTGAAATTAAAATCTTCTGATGGCACAGAGATATATATGTAAATCTTAGAAAGAAATCTGAATGCTAATATATATAATTCCAAGATGTTTAAAAATTAAAATTGGATCAATCAGAAACCAGTCATTTCATTCCACCAAAATTTTAAACATGCCCCATTTTCAATGAAATGTTGCCGAGAAAAGATTCCCCACATGTATTCACACTCACTCCAATTATTATTTAGCCAAGAAAGATATAACTTTTCTTTCTGGGCAGTTATTTATCTTTTAAACTTCAGAAAATTTAAGTTATCAAGAGATGATATAATCCATGTTACAGCCTTTTATCTAAAAAAGGACCATTTGTAGAGAAACAATAATCAAAGTACACCTGACTTGCACTAAGTATCTTGAAACATGCTCATATTAACTATTCAAAATAGAAACCATAATTATATACTTTTAGCTTTTTAAAATTGATAAGATCCCAAGTTTACTCATGTTATGTTGCTCAGAAAGCTTCCCCACATGTATACAGACTCACTCCAGTTACAATTTAGTCAAGAAAGGTATAACATTTTTTTTTTCTCTGGGTAGTTACTTATGTTTTTTAAAACTCAGAAAATGTGAAAAATCAAACGATGAAATTGCCCATACCTCAATCTTTTAATTAAAAAGGAATATTAAGGAGACAATCATTCATTTGCCTAATCGAAACTGCAAGACTTAAACTTATTTTGTTCAAACTATTTAACTCAAAAAAAAAAGTTGTCTCAGCCTTTTCGATGTAAGCAAACCAAACTTGCAAGCTGTTGCCAAATGGTGAATAAGAAATTCGACCCTTTTTGTCAACACACAAGAGAAATATATAGAGAGATTCTTTGCAGAAAAGCAGATCTTCAAGATTGAAAACATCTCCTACTTAACTCAACAAACAAAACTGAGGGCTAAATTCCCAATTAAAAATTAATACTTGTTGCAAATAACCTTTAGTTGGTCACATTCACATTTTAAAGACTCATTTAGTATTTCAAATAAAACATTGTGCGAAATAAAAATTAACTCAATTCCTATCATGCATATTTTAGGAAACTGAAAATCCTGCCAAAAATTAAGTTAATTTGCATTATTTTAAAAATTTAAAGAGTATCAACAAAATAAACCTCTGAATAATTAGTCAGTAGCAAATCAAGTTGATGGTAATGAAAAAAGTAATACAATTGTATATTTCAACGGACTGTTTGCAAAGTCTTTAAGTCTAGAGTCTTGCACAAGAATATCAACAAGTTACCAAATTTATTGAAATGAATACTTTATAAACAGAGTTTTAAGGAGTCTATTTGTTGGGCATTAAGACAACAGAGTATTTTTCAAAACCAATCATACTACCGACTATAATGTGAAACATACTTAAAAGAAAAAACAAACCTCACTGAGATCAAGCAATGGCTTAACACGAGATATATAACCTTCAAGATATTCTAGCAAGCTTTCTATATACCTGAAATGAAAACCAATATTTAATACACTTTTTAATACAAAGTTATAAGTTAGCTTAGTTTAGTTCATTTTAAGCAGTTTCACTAATGGAATGAAATATAAAGTACAATACAACTGTCAAATATTGAGACATGTTATACAATTAAAATTGAATTAGGTGTTTTAAATTTGCATTATTAAAGTCTAAAAAGTATGCACTTACTTTTTATATTCTGTATTCTTCCTCTCTTTAGGTATGGCAAAAACTTGATCGAAAACTGACAGATATGACAAATAATCAGCTTTCTACATGAAAAAAAAAGCACCAAATATCAATTAGTTCAAAAGCATTAATGAATATCTAACTGGTATCAAAAAAGAATATATTATCTCTTTTTTTAACTCAATTTCACGATAAATTACCTCAACTCCACGAATATTTGAAAATTTTTCAAAACATTCATGAAGATCAAGAAATTTTCCATATCCCTCTTCATCAGTGAAATCAACCATATCTTTAAAAAAAAAGTCAATTAAAATAAAGCAAACATAATTCAGAATGAACACATAATTCCATTAGCTTGACAGTCATTATTACCAGACTACAAATATTGGCACAAAATATCAATGTGTGTGCTATGTACAGAGCGAAACATTAGGCTTTTCAGTTTGCAAATAAAGCATATTTTGAGGCATAAGGCAGTTGTATTCAGCACATTTGATGCATATTTAGGATAATATCAAGCAAACAGAAAAGTATGAATGACTATTTACCGATAAACAATTTTAGGGCTAATTAAGTTAACAGTTAAAGGTATAATACTAAGGTGATGGTAAAACACTTTCTAGCATGTCCAACTTCTGGCCAGCAGGCTGCACACAGTCCACAATGAATATCTTTGCAGCCCAGTAAAGAAAATTTAAATATTTCACAGTTTAGTCTTGAAAATTTCTAATTATACATAATTATTAATAACCAATCATAACATTCACTAATGAACAATTACTAGTCGTATTACAATGATGCACTATTTCCATCATCAATAGCAGAGTTAAAAGCAATTTTAGCAGCCTCCCCCAAATAAGAAAGATGAGAGCAGGGTAAAAACAAGTTAAGTCATGTTGTCACTAGTTTGTTTCAAAGTTAAACCAAGGCGTTATAAAATTATGAGCACTTCCTCTTTTTCATTTAAAAGGCAGACCTTGTTTATTTGCCCCATGCTGGCATTTGAATTTGACATGCTTGTTTAAGAACAAATAATGGCAGTAAAAATTGGATATTTTTATAAATTTTTCTGCATTGCAAGGTGTTTATTTTGCTATAAAGAATGAGAATTCGTAATAAATACACATATTTGTGTATAGTTTCAAACAGACTCAAATGCTGAGTTTAGGAAAAAAAAAATATTATCAAACCAAAAGAATATCCATGTAGTGACTCACAAGTGACGACAACTTTCAAATGTCAACACTGATTTGCTAAGTCTATTTTTACCACAATGCGTCATTCTGTTATTGAAAGAAAAAATGGTTGGATTACAATCCATACTTATAAAAATGGGCACTTTTCCCACTAGCACAAGAGTAGTTACAAGCAAACCAAGCATTAATGGAAATACTAAATGAATTTTTCTGTTAATGCTACAATCCTCCCCAAATAAGCCAAAGAGTGCCAATAACAGCAACAATACACCACTAAACTGATAAGAAGTCGCAAATTTTGCATGAAGTTGTTAACTATTATATATTTTGGTGTTGTTGCTCTTATGGAAAAGTATTGAAAAATATTTGTGAATACTTCTACTTTCCCTAATGCAAATTTACTTATTGGTCTTATTAGTATTCAATGTTTGGTTTATATTACATCAAATCCACAAAATAACATATTAATTTAATCAGATTGCAAATCATTTTAATTAAATGGTGCATCAACCTTTATATTTATGATAAGAAAAGCAGCAAGCATATGGAACTTAAAAAGACATAACTTAAGTTGCAATTTAAAAATCATTTTGCAAACATATGTAATAGTAACAAAAATGGAGAACATACTATCTGGTACATTGTCCTCTGTATTTTCTCTTAGTTTATTTAATTCTTCAAATTCAACAGACATGGGCACTTGAATCTAAATAGGCATCATATATAATATGACATTAGAATTCCAAAATAATAAAAAAGCACAATAAATATTTTCATAATTCAATAACTGAAAAAACAGAAGTAAATGACTTTCTTAAAAAACTGGATACATATACAATAAAAATAATGGAAAAACTGAAAATCATGGACAAATTTTCTGCAAATAATTAACATCAAATATAAAAAGGCTTGTTTAGCTTTGTGAATTCAAGATATTCCTGTAACACTCGCACCACCTTGATAATTAGTAAAATGAGTCACCCGAAGGTGATATGAACAGCTGTACACTTTTTAACTTTTTGAGAATTTATTGTAATTGTGGTCTATCAGTCGAATGTTTAGCAATAATGTCCAGAAGTTTGTGTCAATACAATAGCCAATCACAGTGAGTATTTTTGAATCTTTCCTAAATTTTACTACTATCCTCACTAGTTTTTTTTTTTTAATGATTGATAGATTCAAGAAAATATCAAGAGAAAATATTGCAGTTCTTTAATGAATTAGATGATAATGCATTGAAGAGAAAGATGAAATACAATCGAGCTCCAAACAAGAAGATAATTGTGAAAAATTCCATATTCTAAATCATGGTTCATACACTTAAGAACAAAAAAATTTCAAGGACTTTTCAAGGAATGTCAAAACATACGCATAATGCAGCACACCACAAGTTACAATGATGGTTATAGAATCAGCTTCATTCAATACATAAGAAAACGTCACACTTCCTGTCTATTTAAAAGAATTCTTATTACTTCATTTAAAGAACTGTAAAGCATAATTTGAATTCAGCAGACACTTTATAGTTAGAGAATTTTTAAATATCATTTTAACTTAAAAATGAACAATCATTTTGAAATTAAGTTACATGTTTCTCAATACAGTTGAACCTCGTTAACGCGAACAAGCTTAACGCAAATTACTGATAGCATGAACGGTTAAACACCAAAATATAAAAAAGTTTAGTAAAAAAAAGTAAGGTCATTTAGCCAATTTTCTTTCATAAATCTTCTATTGCATTAGTGATTTCAAGTAATTTCTTTTCTTTTGCTTTAGCAGATCTCCTTAAACTATTAGATTTGCCAATTGAAGTCACATCATTATTCTCCTCAGCTTTTTCTGCAAATTCATCTGCAGACCTTATCAAAGCCTTCATATCTTTTTCCAAGCATCTTTTTTTGTTTTTCAGTTCTTGTATTTCATCAGAAGTTAGGCTTTTTCTGTTCTTGTTCAAGGATGACAGCGGTTTCTGATGCTCTAAGTATTTCATATATTTTTGCTTAGCATTAGACACTTAGGTGCGCATCATGTTTGTTATTTTAATATTATGTATACTGTGACCTGTTGAATTGATGTAATCACATACGAGACTCTGGGAAACATTCAAAAGCTCCTTCATATTCTTAACTTTTACTTTCTTGTTGATACTAAATCCCTTTTCAACAGTTGCTTGCTCATGGCTGAGTAGTAACAACATTTCAACCACTTTCCACAAATTTCTGTATTTACTAGTTTTCATTGTCTCATAGAAAAATTCATCAACTCTTGAGTTTTCTGGAGAAAATTCAGAAAAATCTGAATGTTTCAAAGCCACATTATCTAAATAGATATTGAATTCCATTAAAATCTCAACACATACATTTTCATCACTATGTTTTGCTTCAATCATTGAATTTAAGATATGGTTCATTTTATTTAAACATTTCTTTTTATCGGTCATATTCCTAAGATCTAAACAGGGTAAATTCCTTACAATACTGTACCGCAGTGGAGATTTTTCAAGCGGCTTCATTGTTACCATTATCAGGAACTTTTTGCAATTCATTCTTAAATAAAAAATTTGACAGTCAGAATTTTTTTTTTGAAACATGCAAGGACTGGACTTCTTTTTCTGCAGAAAACCCCAGATCAATATTTTCAATTGGTTTGTGAATTTTTGAGATTATTAATATCCAAACATACAAGCTTTTGCAAAGTAGATGCAGTGTTTCAATTCTTGGATAATACAAAATGCTGCAGTCAGGGATGAGATTGGCAAAAAAGCAAAAAGACAGAAATCATACGCGAGCAAAAAATTTGTACCTTAATTTATACGCGAAAGAAGTAAAACATCAAAACATGCAACATGATGAAAATATTACACTATAATAATTAATAACTTAATTATTTATAATTCAGTATGTATAAATAAGAAAACGAATATTAAATTAATATTAAATCATTCACATTAAAAGTTAACAAACAAGTTTAACACATCATCAGACGCATCTGAAAATACAAAATTAGACATTAAAACATATTGACCACCTGTACATCACTGAGATTCAACATACACCCAACGGAAGTCGGAGAAGAATTATAATTAATATCCTTTTGATAAAAGTTATCTCAAAAAATAAATAAAAATAAAAACAAATAATTTCTTTTGCTTCATGCAATTGTGTAAAGTGTATTAGCTCTTTATAAATTATAATAATGTATCATATACAGATTTCTGTTTTATTTCTTTTAATTTTATAAATTTTTGCAATAAGTAACAGCACAATGATTTTGCACCTTATAAAGCAAGAGGAGTCGAGATATTGTACAGTTACAATAACAGATTCATTTAGCATTATTGTTATTTGAAATCCTTTGAAACATTACCTTAATTGTTAAATAAGTGGTTTTCTTTTGTTTTTCTATTTGTGTGGCTTTTGTTGGTAACAGATCTCCATTAACATGCTTCACCCCTTGTTTTGGAGGGCTCCTACTTTTGACAGATTTTTCTTCAATAAAGGATGTGTATGCATCCTCTGCAAGTTTATTTTCAATAAAGGCTACAGTTTTTACACAATCTTCATTAGTATCTCTCTGTTTAATTACTGGCATAGTTGTTGGGACTACATTATCTCTAGTATGCCTAGGTAAATCATCCGTCTTGTTTTTTATTTTGAGAAGATTTTTTTTATGTCTTATTCTCCGCATTTTTGCTGCATTTGCACACAACTTTTTAGCTGCCTCTTTTGATAGGAGTTTTTCTTTTTTTTTTATTTAGTTTATTTATTTGTTTTTGTTCCATTTTTTTTTTTTTTTTTATTCCTTCATCTTAGAAGATGATCTTCAGTTTTCAACTAATTTTTTTCAACATTTTCATGCAAAAAAAAACTTTTTTTTTCTTTTTGCAAAGTATGCCATAGAAGTTTTGTTTTCTGCAAAAAGGTGGTACTTAATACTTTGAATGGCACTGAATGTTGGAATGTTCATCCTTGTAGAGCCTGCTGATATAATCTTGATTCGTCAGTAGAAGATGAATCAGCTAGTTTCCTAGCCTGTGGAGTTAAGCCGCACTGCTGAGCATATTTTCCCAGAATTTTCTTTCGAAAATGTAAGATATGAAGGTTTCTTTTCTTTGTGTAAAAGCGGAATTTTCAGAAGAAAAAGCAAATTTATGCAGGGGAAAAAAAATTCAGAAATCCAAAGGGGGGGGGACGGAATTTTGAGAGAGGAAAAAAAAAGATTTTTTAAAAAAAAAACGGAATTTCTCCAAAAGAACAAAAAAGAGGAAATCCGTAAAAAAGCGGAAGAATCTCATCCCTTTGCAGTAGAAGGTTTACATTTTTTTTTTCCAATCTTCTGGCAGAAAGAACAGCATTGGTTTGTCAGTCTGATATTTTGTTAAAAAAGGCAACAAAACTTTTGCTATGGAGTAAAAAACTTTCAACTTCACAGAAAGCAGATTGTCACTCATGCGAGTTTTAACACAGGCATATGACTTGCAATTTGGTTCGTTATGCTCTCCTTTATCAACAGAAACAATGTACTTTTTAATGCTGGGGAGAAGATTTATAACAGATTCACATTTTCAAGCCATCTATGCTGTATAAATTTTTTTGGTAATGCTCCTTCTGATTCTTTCAGGAAATCATCTCTGCAAGCAGGTGAATTTTTAAGCAAATAATATAATGCAGCTAAAAAATCTACAATTCCCCATGTGCTTGCAATACACTCAGCCTTGAAGGCATTGTGCATGATATGGAGACCACGGCTACCAATATTAGAAAGTTTTTCCAAATTCCTTAAAATAATAATCTTGTAGTATTCTATAAAACTCCCAATTCACAATGGGGCCATCCATCGAGATTTGTATGGTTTTGGAAAATTTCAATTTTGCTATGGCAGATATAAACTCTTCAAATATGTCAGATGACCTGCTATGCCCAAAAACGCAGAATTAAAATATATGGCACTAACTCCGTTCTAGTGCCAATACCAGACATGAATGTCCATTTGTTTTTCTTGTCTCATCATATTGAGACTTTCATCAAATAGTAACACAAAATTCTTTTTGTTTAAATTTTCTTGCAAGAGATTTTCCAAATAAGGCGCGATGCCAAATGCTGCATAATATACATTTTTTTTTCTTCTCTGCATGAAAATTTTGAGGCGACCATGTGATGAAACATTTTTTCAATGTTCTGATTCGCTTTATAAGAGCCATGGCATCAGCATGTAAGGCATCATTTTTAATCACATGAGATTCAATATAGTCAATATTTGAACTTGAAGATGCGGCAGTTAACGACGATGAGTGCTGTGGTTGATGTATGCTTTCTGGGGTATTTTTATCATTAAAATAACTTCCGACCACGTTCAGTGAGGTTCTTCTTGTTGACTGTAAATCAACATGCTTTTGGCTCTTCGCATGGCTTTTTGCAGCGCTTTTGCCCATCAATGCAACACTGAAATTTTTATAACACATCATGCAGAATGGACATCCGACACATTTCTTTGGAACCACATTTTGTATGCCACCAAATTCGGTAGGGGAACTAATAACGGCATGGAGAAAAAGATTCCATGAAAAAAAATTAGTTCTAAAAATCGCCAATAGGGGGAAATGTGGTGCTGTTGTAGTCTACACAACTGAGAATTAGACAAATGAATAACAAAGAAGAAATTTCAATGCAAAACTGTTTTTTAAAACAGCAAATAAACTGTCTCAAAAAGATAGAAATGAAATTACAGTGCACCATAATACTTTGTTCAATAAAATAACTTCCTCTGCGAGGGCATGTGATGACCCTTAAAACTGAGTCAATATGACCACCCTTTTCATGGACCACACATTGTATCCTGTACACAACATTCTCCATGTCCATTCTTCCCAGATCTAAACTCATGAGACCTTTTCCTGTAGGATTATTTGAAGTTCAAGGTCTATCTTGGTGGGGTCTCAATGTTTTACGGGCTGCGCTGAACATTCCTGGTGACATGTTACTTTTGGCCATCGACAATGTTTTGCACATGATACAATGTGTGGTCCACAAGGGTGGTCATATTGAGAAATCTAATGGTATGGTGCACTGTAATTTCATCTCTGTAACCCTTTGGGGCAGTTCATTTGCTGTATTAAAGTGGTAAGGCACTGAAATTTCTTCTTTGTTATTCATTTGTCTAACTCTCAGTTGTGTAGACTACTACAACACCACATTTCCCCTGGCGATTTTTTAAACTAATTTTTTTTTCACAGAATCTTTTTCCGCATGTCAGTAATACTCTCCCTACCAAATTTGGTGGCATTTCATCTGATAGATTGAGCTACAGATGGTTCCAAATAGTGTCAGTTTTTAAAAAACTCTCCATACTTAAAATAATTGGCAAAGCCAGAGGACTGGTCCATGAGCCCCAAACACTGAACCGATTTTGACAATTTTTATTTTATATGGAAGCTCATGACATCTAGATACATTATCAATGCAGCCTGATCCCTACTCCCCTCCATTTCTACAGAAATTTAAAAAAATGCATCTCTGCTCTACATTCTCTATGGGGAAAAACTATAAAGCAGTTCCCTGTACCTAATTACTGGACTAGATTAAACAATTTTTATTTTATATGAAAGTTTAAGACCTCTAGATATGTCATCAATGGTCGCCTGTCATCCACCACCCTCCATTTTTGAGATAAATTGAAAAAACACTACTTCACTATACTTTCTCCAAAAGGAAAAACTTTGACAGTCCCCAGGCCACAACCACTGGACCAATTTTGACAATTTTTATTTCATATGAAAGCTTATGACATTTAGATATGTCATCAATGGTCACCCCCTCCCCCCAAGACCATCCATCTAAAAATATATCACATAATAAAACTTTGGCAGAGTCCTTCAGCCTCTACAACCACCAATTTATTCACAAAGTTGCAAGCATAGCTAAGGGCTATTAATATTACAGGCAAACAGCTGGTTAAAGAAGGTGGCTAGTACTTAATTAACATGTTCAAAATAAAGGAAATATGCATGTT
This sequence comes from Araneus ventricosus, assembly GCA_013235015.1. Lineage (NCBI taxonomy): Eukaryota > Metazoa > Arthropoda > Arachnida > Araneae > Araneidae > Araneus > Araneus ventricosus. The sequence goes on along the minus strand of BGPR01014262.1, from coordinate 10,085 downwards.
TTTTACTTCATAGTCTACGAGTCACATGATTAGTTACAGAATAAAACTAATTAAACTTTAGTTACCTAGGGTTAAGCATAATCAAGCAGCATATTAGTCTTGGAGAACAATTAAAGTTATGGAATGAAATCAAAGTGGAGTGTATTATAATTCCACTACACATTTTTGCAATTTTCTTCAACGCATAAAAAAAACCACTTACTTCATGTGGATGTTTCCTGTAAAATTCTCGAATTTCTCTCAATCTTGAGTAAAATTCAGCAAATTCATTTGGTCCAGTCAAAGAAGCAATTTCAGCTTTCCTAAGACTTTAGAAAACATTCTTTCATCACTAAAAGCTATTATACATTTATAAAAACAATATTTTCAAGAAAATTTTTTAAAGAATCAGTTTTCAGAAACAATTAGAATTAATTAGGGAAAATTTGTTCATGCAGTTTAGATTTTAGAATTACCATAAAGATATAGTATAATGAATAATTTAATTAAAATTAATAATTAAGAAGGATTTAAGACAATTTATTTTGTTTTTATTAAATGCTTTTATTTCCACTAATACATACAATCCAGTATAAAATACTAGTTTTAATTGAGTATTTTTATACATATATTAATGTTTTAATTTATTAAAATTTTAATATATGTTTGAGATAATAGTATTAAACTTCTTAAATACTAATCAATATAATTTACAATGCATAGCAACATGTATCAATGCATCTGATCAATAAAAAAAATTTTTTAATGCAGCAGGGTTTTAACTTATTGTGTAGTAATGGACAAGAAACATTTAATCTTCACACAACAAACCAGCTAAAATTACAAAATAAAATAAAATTTTAAAACTCTAATAAAAACATAAACATGTGAGTAAAATCTAATGCTGGCATGTTAAGCATAGTTGAAGATCCTTCTACAACAGGATAATGGAATTTGCTTTCAAATGTTACCTATATTATTGCTGAAAACTTCATGTTTTACTAAAATATGATGGACAAATATTAGCCTAGCAAATAAATGCCTTGCATGATATTAAACAAAGTATTTAATTACATATTAATATTTTTCAGGATGCAGATGATTTCTTCAAAAGCATCAGGGCTATTTAATGTATTTAATTGCATATAAAACTAAGTCTAAAGAAATCAGAATGGAATAAAACCAAACTCCATTCTTGAATGAATAACTTCCAAAATTTTATAAATAAAATTTTGCAAATTAAAAAAAAATCACATATCCTATTTTTTAATGCAATTTCTCTCTCATCTCATTTAAAAGAAAGTTAATTTCAGGAAAATTTATGATATTGAAAATATTGTACATTGTATTGAAATGAAGTCAATCCCAACTTACCCATCTTTATCTTCATACAATTCCTTTAGATTGTAAGTACAATCCATGTGTCTCTAAAAGGAATACAAATAGGCATTTTTACATACATCCACTCAAATGCTGCTTCACTTTATAAATCATAATTACATGCCAAGTTATTATACACTACATTTTTTACAAAAAGTAATAGAATGGTTTTCAAATTTTTATATGTTCACTGTCAAAGATACACTAAGGCAGGGGGGTCAGTAACCTCTTTTTTTTGCAAAAAGTTAGATTCAGATTTATATTAACTAAAGAAGTAATCATAAATCAGCAACTTGAATTAGAAAACAAAATTTTTGAAAAACTGAGCCTAAAATTTTTGTTACCGTTTGGGTCAAAATTGATATTATGCACGGACATATACTTAAGCTCCCTCCATCCTGTTGTAGGCCTTAAACCTTGTGGGGGTAGAACGGGGTGGAGTGTGTCAGATATACTTAAGCCCATGTGTTTTGTATTTCCGGGATAGGATACCTGGAGAGACGGCTGATTATCTTTTCAGCACATTTAACTCCTTCATTTTGAAGCACTAAGTTACGGCTTGCAATTTCTCTTTTATATGTGATTAAATGGAACTAACAAATGTGTTTGTTTAAAATATCAACATTTCTTTCAACTATGTTCTGCTACTTTCCACCAAAAATGAGTTTTTGTTTCACTTAATAACTTAGTGATTCAACTATTTTCAAAGTAAATTATTATAATTCTGTATGCAATTACTTATTTTCAATGACAAAATATTACTAATTATAAATATTAATTAGCTTTTACTTTTTTAAAATTCGATTTTAGCTTCTAAACATTGTTACATAAAAGTTATTTTTCTTAGGTCAAACAGTATGCTAGGCTTTATAATACATATATTTTATTTGTATGAATAATAAAATTAAAATATGTACTTCATGAAAAAATAAGAACAATATATGGTTTTTATGAATTTCTGTTGCTGAATTTCTCAAGAAACTTTATCAAAATTCAGTGAATATGAGACTACTTTCATTTTCAAACAAAGACACTAAACATGCGCTGTTCAGCTTAGATGATTTTTAATAAAATTCATGCTCGAAAACATATACTCGCAAAATATGTCAGTCAGAAAATCGGCAGTGGCATGCAAATGCATCAATTTTTAATAGTATAGAAGTATCAGATAAACTGTTCGAAGTATTAAAAATAACTTGATCATCTCAAACCATTTATGTTTTGCAACAGAAGTAGAATTCTGTCTATCTAAATTTAAAGTAAATTAAAGGTATGCAGAAAAGTTTCATGAAATATTGTTAAGAATTTATTTCTTTTACTGAAATTTAATACTTTATTTTTTGTATAGTTTATTAATAACTTAAATATTATTATACTACCCCATGGACTAGGGTGCAATACCATCTGATCAGCTGATAACCAATGATATGCTAGCATACAAAAAATTTATTAAAGAATTTCATGATAAAAATTTAAGATAGCTTCTTGTGAATGAACTGCAAACCTGCCACAGATCAAATGTGTTAAGACTCAAAAGAAGCTATTATATTCATAATGTTCTCTGTAATTACAGAAAAGGAGAAAATTATATTCTTCAATTTTTAAATAACTAACCATTAAGAACATTTACAGAAGTAAACAAATGCATTAAATTACTAGCTAAAAGTAGTAAAATATTATATTAAGCAGACATGATGAATAGAATTATAGAACCAGCAGGAGTCCCACCCCTTGCATAAAAGTTGTGGACCACCACAAGCGCTCAGATTTATATTGCCCTCAGAGACTGCAGCAATTTTAAAGGGCAACAATAGAAGTGGAAATAAAATATGCCAAGAAGGTGCCAATACATAATATGGTGCATTTTGTGCATAATGGTGTGATGAAGAAAACCAAATATTCATTTTGAACGCCTTTTCCCTGACTGATAGAAAACAAAATTTGACACAGATTTGCAATTAGGGTTAGAAGACCACATAACAAATTTCATTTATACAAATCATTGCATTTTGTAGTTATTGTGTTCACATGCTTATGAACAAACAGATTTGATTCAAAATTTGATACGAATTTACAATTTTGATGGTAAAAATTGTGTGCTAAACTTTGTCTATTAATATATTTTTCTAGATCACATGAACACAGACAGACAGTCTTCATGTTGACGGATTTCATCCAAAATTTGATAGAAATCAAGTAATATGATATAAAGACTCTATACCAAGTTTCATTTTTCTAGTTCAAACCAGTTTAAAGTTATTGTGTTCATAGACAAACATAATTCCAAAATTGTGTTTTTCAAACTAATGGCGATTCCTCAAAATCTCGAAGTCCAATTTTTTGATGATTACAATATTTTCTCTTTGTATGCTTTGTTAACAAAAAAGTAAAAGCAAAATCAATGACAAATTATTAACCTTGACTACTAAAGTCACATTGGAATTTTTATATTAGTCCACTAGCCATGAATATGCGAGCGACATATGGTAAATACAAAAATCATATTCAAAAAATTTGCAAAAAAAAAAATCATATGCTTCAGTCTTAAGATTGTTGTACTCAGCAGCACCTTTCTGTAGCAGTTATACCAAAAGAAAAGTACATTAAACTATCATTTATCAGGGTTCGTACACATTTCCTTAAAAGAAAATCAAGGACTATCAAGGACTTTTAAGGACTAAAAAAAACCAAAAAATAAGGACCTCTAAATTGAATAAACTTAACGAATTGTCGCCCGCATTTTTAAATAAAATGTCTCATTTTTGCAAATTCAACCTATTCGATGATAAATTATAATATAAAACATTGAAGATACATTACAAATTTAACACAACAAAACTCCTAAAAATATGAGTTAATAAATTGATGAAAAAACCTCAAGAAACTGGTAATCAAATTAAATATCTTTTAATTCCAAACTTTTTTCATTCAATTTTGCATCCAAGGTATTTATTTTAATTTCTTTTTCAGAAATTGTTTTTCTTAGTCCATGCAATTGAATAAATAAATTTATGTCCTTCTACTTTTCAGCCTCATTAGCTAAATCATTTGCTTTCTCATTTGTTTGGTGCATGTCCGTTTGGAGAAACATTTTCTTTTGTTTTAAAAAATCTATTTCCTCCTCTAGAGCTTTTTGTTTCAGTTGTTTTGTTTCAGTCTTTTCTTTGGATCTTTCACTTTCTAAATACTGCATGTATTTTGCTCTAGCTGAGGTGGCAGCCGTCCTCATTTCTTTAGTAATTTTTAAGTCATAAATAGCTCCAGACAGCTTAATAAATTGATGATTTGCACGCTGGAAAATATATGAAGCATCTTTTAAATTTTCTATTTCCAGGGCCTTGTTCACCGATAAACCTCCTTGTCCATGTGACAGTATTAATACCATTTTGATAATCTTCCAAACTTTTTCATAATGATTATTGCTAAAATAAGTTTGTAAAAAATTATCAAGAGAATCACTCTTTAGATTAAAAGAAGTAAATTCAAATGAATTTGGCTCTACAATATTTAACAGAAAATCTGCATAGAGTAACAAAATTTCGTCGCAATTTTTTCCCAAAATACGTTTATTTTGCGACAATACAATCAATACCTTTTTCATTTTTTCCTGTGCTTTTTTGGGATATCCAGCCAATACTCGTGGATCAATGCAAATCGCAGGTCTTACTAGTGCGTAATTCACAGGACATTTTTGCATGAAATGTTTTATCATTGTTATGATGTTTTTCCGACTATCCTGTCCGAGTGTGAAAACATCCTTGTCTGCTAATTCCTTATTTTTTATCTTTTCTTTTATTAGTTGCTCTGCAGCAAATCCTAAATACACTTAACTTTTATCATTACCCAAGTTTGGGTCACTGAAGTTGAATTTGCATAAATTCTCAAGTTTCTCAATTCTTTCATTTTCTTTTTTCAAAATTTTGAAATGTTGAATGCAATCATTAACAAGTTTTAAAAACATCACTGACAAAAAATGGAAGTAAAGGTTTATCACTTTGATACTGTTCTAAAAATGGTAACAGCACTTTTGACAATCATTCCTATGGAACCATGGACCAATAAAGGCCATCTGTAACTCCTCCCTTATTTCCCAAAGTATATGCGATGGATATGGATTCATAGAACGCGAGCAGTGTCGTCGTTCCCTCCCCCCATTCAGCGAGAGCCACGTCGACCGAGATTAGAGCTGCCGAGAAGAAGGAATTAGAAAAACGATAATCGGTGAAATTTTAAATTTTTTAATAATGGCAGAGTAAAAAGTAAGGACTTTCAAGGACTTTTTAAAAATGGGGCATAAAAATAAGGATTTGTAAGGACTTTTAAGGACGCGTACGAACCCTGATTTATGCTTGCTGACAACTGCTAAAGCAGCAGCTGGGACAGGAAAACATCAACAGTTTTATGCTCTTAAAAATTAAACTTATTTCTCATATTTTTAATAATATTCCTTTTAATTTCTGTAACAACAATAAAGAATTAATAAATATTTTCTCTATAAATTCATGGTTAAGTATGCAAATAAATACATTTATATAATAATACCAAACAGACAAAAAATTTAACACATAAGCATAAGGGAGTATCGGAAAGTAAAGTTCCCTATTTTTCCCCATGAAATGTATTCCTTATATCATCATAAATAGGTAGCAATAGTGTTTCGTATGAGTTAAGGTTTCTATATTATTTATTCTGTCTAGAACAATCAATGTGTACACATTTGGCATCCATTTAAAATGACGAACAGATTGAGTGAATGGTCTAGGAAAGAAATGTGATCACAGCGTTTTTTCACATTAAAATGTTTTTGTTTCACAGTTATTCGTTCTTTGTGTGACAAAGGAATACCACCGACTGAAATACATCGTGAAATTACTGCTTATAACTGTAAACATGTAAGGAAATAGTGTCTTAATTTTCAAAATGGAAGACTCAGCGCTTTGGAAAAGGACAAACTTCAATTTCTGAAAATCATGTTGATGATCTTGAATCAGCGATAAAACAAAAAAATTAACTCTTTATCATTAATCAAAATATGATTTTATAACTGTCCCAGGGAGTTTTATTATTGCATGACAATGGATTTGGAAATCCTGGCTCTGAGGATATTCTGCCACATCCTCCTTATAGTCCTGATCTGGCCCCTTGTGACTTTTATTTTTTTTTAAGCTTAAAAAGCATCTCTGAACACAACATTTTGACATGATATTAACAAGATTAGACTCATAATTCACTCGGATAATGTAAAAAAGATAAAGCTGAGATGATGTTAAACAAGCCATCAGCAATTGGCTTCATCATCAGGATGGATCTTTCCAATATTAAGGCTAAAATTCATTGATTTATCGGCACGATAAATGCCTCAAACAAGATGATTATACTGAAAAATAAGAGGCACTTATATACCTTCATATAACACTTTCTTCATTTTTTTATTTAAAATTCTTAAAATAAAAAAATAGGGAACTTTACTTTCCTATAACTACTCGTATTACAAAACTGCAATGAATGTAACTTACATCTAGTAGAATCCTTAGACGATGATCTGAATTAATCTGGTCACGATTCTGTAAAAAAGAGATAGGACATTGAAAGACTTTTCTGATAAAAAATATACATATACACAATAAAATCTCACAAGATGAATATTGCATCAAATAACACCTACTATGGTACTTGTTTGTTAAACCAGGCACCGAGCTTACTTGGTGACCTTCAGATTTCACCAAGCTCGCAAGTTCAGTGTTCTACAGTTCTGATAATTTCTGAATGGATTTGTTTACATTACCATGTTCTTTGCTTCTGTTGATTTTTTGACAAAGGAATGTTTTGAGACAAGAGCTCATTTTGGAATTTTAAACGTTGATTCCTAACATTCAATGCACAAGCGTAGCTACTAGGTTCCCCTTTGCTGAAAGCGAAGCCAATGATGTTTTTTAAATATAAGAAATTTTCCCGGTACCCACTTCAGATGCCGCAAGCATCGCATGCACAATTTGTCCTTTTCAGATGTGTTGGAAGTGCTGGGATAAATTAAATTGTTGATAAGGTTTAATATTAAGTAAGATTTGTATTTATTGAAATGGATTTAATTAATGTTTAATTTGCCCAGATGTTCTCCCAGGTCGTGAAATATCAAAATGTAAACAAATATCTATTCTGCTTGCAGTTAAATAAGCAGTTAAGTATAAAAGGCAGTGTGGCATGTTGTCATTGGTGAACATCAGGTGATGTCATCCAGTCAGCGGCCTTTCAAATCATGCCACCTGTTAGGATTTAAAATCAAATAGTGCTTGCGTGTAACAGAAGTGTTTGTTGTTTGAGTATAGTTGTTGGATGTATTGTAGTCAGTTAGCTACCTTTATTTTGAAGAGTTTTTAAGTTTATCTGATGCAGCTTCAATAAAGTATGTTTATTTTTATAAGTGTCTATCTGCTACCACAGTTTTTTACATATGGTAGCAGAGCGTGGTTAGGTATTTAGGCCTTGCAAATTCAAAACAGTTAATCTGTCTGGACGTTTTTGAAAGAAATTTGGGCTACTTCAAGATAGCTGACAGCATGGTGAACTCCTTAGCCTTTAAAAAAATTAAATGGTGATAATTGGAGGCACTGGAAGTTTAATATGGAAATACTGCTGTGTTATGATGGCCTCTTTGGATTTATGGAAGGAACTGAAAAGGAGCCAACAGAAGATAAAGTATCTGAGAAACACAAGATAGGATTTAGATGTCACAAGCAAAAGGCAATATCTACAATTGCGATGGGTATAAATGAAGACCACCGAATTCTTATTATTGGTCTAAAAGATGCCAAACAGATGTGGGATACTCTCAGGGAAGAATTTGAACCTGTCTCGAGAGCAAGAATAGCCCATCTCAGAGCTGAATTTATGCGAGTGAAATATCAACCTCCTGAAACAATGGCTGTATTCCTTGGAAGATTAAAACAAGCAAAAGATTGATTAGAAGCAGTTGGGAAAAAGATTGACAATGATGAATATGCTTATCAAATGTTAATGAATCTTCCTCCTTAATATGGAAATGTCGCACAACAACTGTACTTATTGGATGACAATGGTTTTACTCCTGAAAATGTCAAGAAGAAATTGATTCCTGAATATGACAGATTAAAATATGAAAATTTAAATGAAGCTGTACCTAGTTATAATGAAACCAATTCTAATTTGATGCTAGCTAGAAAGAAGAAAGTACCAAATAAATTCCCTGGATGGTTAAGAACTATAGAAGATTCAAATATAGAAGCTAATCTAAAAGATAAAAGGAAGTGCTTCAAATGTGGGAAGATTGGTCATATTTCTCCTCAGTGCTGGAAAAATGACAAAAGAGGAAAGGAAAAGCAAATTACGCAACCCGTCTCAAATTCGTGTACTTCTGCTCAAGTCTCGGAAAGTATAAATTTGTGCAACCAATCATCTCATCTTGACTGGATTATTGACACAGGATCATCACACCATTTCATAATCGATAAATCATTGCTGAATAATTTCAAACCATGTGTTATGAATGTTGGTGGCATTGGAGACAACCTAGTCAAGGTAGAAGGGTATGGATCTATTGCAATATTGTTAAGATTCAAAAACAGAGAATGGAAGTTAACACTTTCAAAGTCTATTGGGGTCTCTTTTACAGAAGAATATTATCTCTGGAAGTCTTGTAGATAAGCATGGACATTGGTTAAAGATAAAGAATTCATGTTATCAACTGTACAGCCCAATTAACCAATTGATAGCAGTTGCAACTTTACAGAAAAATTTTTATATTCTGCATTCAAGAATAGCCAAAGAAGCCTGCATAAATGTAAGTGTTGACACAGAAGAAAATCAACCGAAAGAGAGGCAGGATATTATGATGTGGCATCGCCCTTTTGGACATCAGAATATTAAATCTCTGAAGAATATGACCAAACAGAAATTAGTATATGGTATAAATCTTAAAGGTCAACAGAAGCAATGCGATATATGTATCAAGTCAAAAATGACTAGAGCAAATTTTAAGAAGATTGATCGAATATATACCAAGAAACCTTTGGAGCTACTACATTTAGATTTGTGGAGTAGTAATGTTGGTCCATCTTATGGTTAAACAAGATATATGCTGACAATAGTAGATGATTTTTCAAGATATGCTTGGGTCCTTCCGTTGAAGAATAAAAATCAAAGTCTTAAAAAAGCCTTCAACACTTTTAAGACTCAAATTGAGAAGCAGACTAATAAGATAATTAGAACTGTTAGGGCAGATAACAGCCTGGAATTCTGTTCCCAGATATTTGAGGAAAATTTGAAGAAGGCAGGGATCAGGCATCGAAGAACTAATATCTATTCGCCAGAAATGAATGGAGTGGCTGAACACCTGAATAGAACCATGGCTGAAGGTGTTAGATGCCTTAGATTGGAAGCTGAGTTACCCAAAGGCCTACGGGCTGAATTGGCATACACATTCATCTACTTGAAGAATAGGTTTCCACAGAAAAGTATAAAAGGAAAAATTTCTTATACCTTGATGTATGGAAGAAAATGCGCAGTTAGACATCTTAAAGTCATTGGCAGTTTAGCTTATGTGTATGTTGAGAAGCATAAAAGGGACAAATTAGATTCCAAAGCGAATAATCGGATATGCCTTCAAAACTAAAGGATACAGAATTTGGTTCCCTAAAGAAAGAAAGGTAGTGGAAATTAAGCATGTCAAGTTTAATGAATTCATAAAAGGC
>BGPR01014261.1:21888-39679 GCA_013235015.1 Araneus ventricosus | reverse complement strand
TCTATGCTTCGTTCAGTTACGTATTGCTCTATTGCCAGTAACCAAAACAATTTTTTAGTAACGACACAGAAGAATAATGTACTTTATCTAAAGTATCCTTTTTACTTTTATGTAAATGCAATGTCTTAAAATAAAAAATATGCTTAAAATAGTAAAGCAAAGTCTATCAGTAAAATGTAAACCTTAAAAAAACTATTTTAATTCTTAAAATGGGAAGCAAACTTATTGTTTACAAATTTTCACGATACAGTAAAAATGTGTCGAAGAAAAATAATAGTATAAGTAAATATAAGTAACCTTACAAAATTGAAGTTAAAATTGTTTAATTTTGGGATACGTGCCTCTCTTTGTTGATTATTTTATGCTTTATGTTGATGAAATCTACAAAATTCAAATATTTTAATTGTCAAAACATTCGCCTTCGGTATTTTGATGAATCTTCACCTTTTAGATATTTCTGAGTCAGAAAAAAAGACATTTTCTATTATATATCTGTCTGTGAACCCTATAACTCAAAAAACACCCAATGACATATGAAATTTGAAATACAATAGTTACACCAAATTGTAGATTTTTATCAAATTTTTCATTAGATTCATCAAAAAGAAACTGTCTGTCAGTCCGTTTAAGTGCTGTAGACAAAATAACTAAAAAAAAAGCAAAGAGTTAAATAGATGAAATTTGGAATATAGTTTCATTACTAGAATTATCGATATTTACCAAAATTTGGACGAAATCTGTCGACGAGTTGACTATCTATTCGTCCCTATACTAACGCAATAACTCAAAAACAGAAGAAGCTAGATAAGTAACTCTTAGAATATGACTTTTGCACCAAAACTGTATATCTGTGTTTAATTTTGTACTGCATTCGTTACGGGTAGTCTGTCTGTTTGTTTTTCTGTCCGTGTAAATATGAATGCGATTACGCAACAAGGGTGGCCCCAGTGGGGGGAATCCCCAACAGGAGGCCCAGCCCTCCCCCCCTCCGTCGGGGCAAATTTTTGTACCTCTTTCACGCTACGGGAAATTCAACTAGTAAATAAATAAAGATCTGGCGAAAAATTGAGAAGGTCATAATAACGCCCCTTCCCTTATATAGCAGGTCGGGCCCCCTATCAGGGAGTGTCAACCCCCCCCCCCATTGGGCGGACTCAACGCCACTCCTGTTAAGCAAAAAGCTAGACAAATGAAACTTGTTACGGGGAGTTGACGACAAAATTGTAAATTTATATCAAATTTCGGCTCCTATAGGTCGAAGGAAAGAAATCCAAAATGCAAACTCGATTCTCTTCCCAATGCTACGAAGATAAACACAGAACGGGCCGTATTGCGTATGTATACGAGAAAGTCAAGGAGAAAATACTCCTGCTAGTATATAAAATCATTTTAAAATCTATTTTAAACATTTTCGGTGCTTCATCTATTCTAACATTAATTCAGAATTAAATTGCAAGAGGTATATGAAATCTTTTGTTGGCATAATTTCTTAATTCTTCAAAATGTTAGTAGAAATACCTTATTACACATGCAGAGAGTTTTGTGAAAATTAAAATATACTGTTCACGTGGATAACGATTTAACTGGTATCGTTTCAACAAATTGACTTCGAATAAAGCTATGAAAAAGAGCATAAAACAAGCCTAACAGAAAAAAAATGAAGAAATGAAGAAAATTTCAGAAGCTCATACTTTAGAAAGCAAATAGGTATAGAAAGCAAAACAAAAACGCACTGACCGAGAAAATTGCTTTAGAGAACGCAAAGCAATAAAAAAATTTTATCGCTACAGTATTTATTTCATTCACTAACACTTTATTTCCTTCAGGAAAAAAAAAAACAAATTCCAGTAAATTTAGTATGCTTTTACTGAAATTGCAGTTCCATTCATTGCCAACGCCGAAAAAGATAATGTACTGTAAACAGTTTTATCGAAGTTCGTACAAATACACTTCTTTGCAAATAGCACGGTGGTTATTATAGTATTACGATTAAAAGATACCAGTGAAAGCCATTTGACTGAAAAGACAAGAAGGGAAAAAAATGCTTTGTGTAATTATAAGATTAGGAGTAAGAACAAAAATATTTATATTCTATTAATGAGATTTGTGTCGCGTGACAGTGCCAATCAGTAATTATCTGTGACTAACAATATCACTGAAACGTTAAAATTTGGTTTAACAAAATAGTTACGTTTTCGTTTGCGATAAAATTGTAGAAAATTTTATCTGTACATATCTTGGAATCTTTCTCTGAATACATTTCGGAGGAACCTTGTTATGGTTTGAAACATCAATTCACTGAATGAAAAGTTGTAGTAGTGTTCCTTAAACATCGATAGACTATCGATGCTATCGATAGCATCGGGTTTTCGGAACTATCGACTGGAACTATCGATAGTTTCTAAATGAAAATCTGACTGAAAATGCGCCTATCGATAGTATTGTCCGGGAGAAAACTATCGATAGTTTTCCCAAACTATCGACTGATAGTTTGAGAAAACTATCGATTGCAGTATCGATAGCTGAACTAGTCGATGTTTAAGGAACACTAATTTGTAGGCGACTATCAACGAAACTCCAAGAAGATCAACGAAATGCTTTTCTCGATTTAGTGTGTGTGTGCTTGTTTTCAATTCTTTTTATAAATAAAAAAATGCATTCTGATGAAGAGGCAGATAGATACACAGTGTCGGACAAAACTCCAATGACGGTACGTTCCTTTCTTTTCATTGTTTACCATCATTCATTTCAAAATTCTATAATAATATTTTAAACTAAAAAAACATTAAGAAAATTTTTAATATCAGCAAACGATAATTACTGAGCAAATATGATATTTATAAAATAGTAGCTGATAACCCGGCGTTGCTGGGGGTCCATTATTTTTTCATATGCCTGCCTTCGTTTTTTTTTCCATCAAATATTCTCACTGAACTTTCCCCAACAAACGTAAATCTCCTTTGAATCCTTTCTTGCCGAAATAAAGAAGTTTGGAAAAAGAAAATTTTAAAAGTTTAAACAATATACCGTATGAAAACTAATACAACTTTAAGATAAACAATTACCCAATACAGAATTTGCTGATTAAAAATATAAACTTAAAAAAATTCTTTAGAAAAATAAAATCTTAATAAAAATATATGATGCAAAATAAAACATTAAAAGTCCAAAAAAAGGGAGAGAGAAAATGTAAGAAAACGATTTTTTTCCCCGACGTTTATAAATTAAAACACGGTAGCATAATGTTTTATCTCGCTCGCAGAAAATCGTTTGCAAAAGAAAGGCGTTTCCGAAAACTTTAAAAATTGCCAAAAATCGAGAAAGTTATGCAGAAGCTTTATATTACTGTTGTTAGAACGGAGAAATTTTGCACTTTACAGTGATATATAAATTACGGTTCTTCAATGAGAATATACGCAGAAAATTCGGGAAAATAGGCAACCACTTAACATTAAATAAATAAAATTCTAATTCAAATTTTAAAATAATTTTTATGGCTTTTGTTCCCTCTTATGCTAATCCATCACTTTGCCAAATTTGTTCCCGATCTTAGCATGCACAAAGAAACGAACATACATGCATACTCAGAAAATAAGCTCTTTTATATACAGGATGATCCATCATTGTGATCCAATAGCTAATTTCTAAACCGTTAGAGATAGACATATAGTTTCAATTGGAAAAATGCTTTAAATGAAGGGAAGTATTATATTTTATGTTTTTTGAGTCAATAAACATATTTCTGAAAAAGTTACGAATTCTAATTTTTTATACGGTCCCCCGGTCCTATCAGTCAGATTTAATAAAATATTCTTCACACACTCGCATTTTAAGCAAAAAAAAAATTCCACTCTTCGCGACTAAAACTGACCGACTTATGGAGCTTTGAATTTCATAATTTTAAATCAATCAGGGGCCTTGTCGAGCAAGTTTTGCGTATTGATTAGTGGGTCGTCTTCGAGGCGGCTATTAAAATGATGTAAAGTGGTCTAAGTCAAGGATATTCAAAACTCAATAACTCGGTCAGTTTCAGTCGCAGAAGAGTAGAACTTCTTTTCTTTAAAATGTTAGCTTGTGAAGAATACTTTACTAAATATGACTGATAGGACCGGGGGACCTTATAAAAAAATTGGAATTCGTAACTTTTTCAGAAATATATTTATAGACTCAAAAAACATAAAATGCAATTCTTCCCTTCATTTAAAGCATTTTTCCAACTGGAACTATATGTCTATCTTTAACGGTTTAGAAATTAGCTATCGGACCACGATAAATGTGGACACCCTGTGTATAGAAATGTATGGCAATCATATGAGTGTTCCTTCAACAATCATAGTTCAACTATCGATATTTTCGCTCGAGCAATGCTGTCAATGGGTGCTCTTTCAATCAATGGTCTTTTCCCGGCCAAAAATTTTGAAATTATCGATAGTGTGCTTTCGAACAATACTACAGATCAGTCATGGAGTAGCGACCGGGGATCTAGGAGGATATAGACAACCCTGGCGCCAGTTTTAGGGGGCGTCATGGAGTCAAAACATTACTGCATTTATGCCATTTTTAAAGCAAAAAAATGCTGAGGGGGCGTAAAAATAATATCATGCCCGAGAGCCATTTACGCTTGCTAAGCCGCTGATATTGACTGGGGTAAACAAAATAATAATAATATCCACTTACTCTCGCTACGCCACTGGCCATTTTGACAAAACGTTAATACGATTATATCATGTTTTAAAGTTAAATGCGATGAGGGAGGAACAAAATACTATCCCCTGGGCGTCGTTTACACAAGCTAAATCATTGATGATGACGGGAGGGGGGGGCTAAAAATATTATATTTTGACTCGGGAGCCACTTACTCTCAGTACGCCACTGAGATCAGGGATTCTCAAACTTTTTAAATTTTCTACCACATCAATAAAAATCAAAAATATATGTACTATGATAAAAGCATTTTCCATTTAAAATTCAGTGGATCCCAAATGGAGTGTACATAATCAAAGAATAAAACATTTTAAATTTATATTTTTCAATTATATTCGTAAATGAAACTTTTACATTATAACAAATATAAAATACATTATAATAAATAGCAAATAATAATACATAATACTAAATATTATAATATATCATTGACGGGGATTAATGCGACGAATGAGACTGTTTCATTGCAACGAATTTCGGTATTTCAAGCTTTATCTTCATTCATTTCAAGTGTTAGACAGTTTCAAAACTATTGATTAAAACAAAACTTATCTAATGTATTGCTGCAGAATTTAAATTTCCTTTAGTTAACGCCCGGTTTTAAAACAACACGAAAAGTATTTCGGGACGGATCTCGTAATTTTGAATCATGGTCAGATGACGAGAACAACACCTGAGCCGGTACCTCCCTTCAAACTTCCGCACCACACCAGCAGGAAGGATCTTTAGGTGGAATCTCTTTTGAACCTGGACCCCTCCGGTCCCGAAGCTGAAACCTTACAACCAGGCTCCTGCGGCCGGTATTGCAGCAGAGAAAATTCGATAGTATGGATACCATCCAGTTTCACCATATTATCGATAGTTTCTATCGATAGTCTGAAAACTAGCTTCGATAGTATCAATGTTTAAGGAACACAATACCAAATCGTACGCTGGCGTTGCAAGAACTTTATCTCTCTGCATAGCTTTTTACGAAAATGCTGGCCTTTTTATACCAATGCTAAATCAAACTAAATTTAAAATAATTTTAAAAAAAAGGGAATTAGAACATTTTTAAAAGCTAATAGTTAATAGAACATAGACCTCACGTTGCGATCTATTCTTCATTGCAATCGCTAAAGGTTTTATTTATTTATTTTTTTTTTCGAATACGAATTATTTAAACATGTATGTGCTTTCATCAGTACTCACAAAATTACAATTAAATGTCTGCTTTTATCAGTATTAACAGAATTACAATTAAGTTTCCGCTATTACCAAAATGACTCAAATGTTTTAATGGTGCCAAACTCGCCGAACACTGAAATCATTAATGCGGCCACAATCTTGAAACGGAATCGAATAATAAAAAACCTTACACATACGTCGTTTTAGTGATTTCAACGAATTGTCATGCTAAATTTGAAGAAAATCGAACAACGCATTTGGTCGTGACTGTATAACAAACAAATTTACAAACCAACAGACGAAATGACGAATGGTCGAGTTAAAACAGAATTTCGCTTCTATCGTGTCAATAAAAACGCATTTGTCATTGAAGGCACGGAAGTTATTGACGGAATTCATACTTTAGACCTCCAAAGATCCCCCGTCCCCCCCCCCCAAAAAAAAAAAAATTGTAAAGTTTTTTTTTTCATTCGTGTTTTAAAATAGCATACCATTCCAATCCAGAAAATAAAAACTGTCCAATGTCTTAAAAATCAATTTTAATCTACATAGCGAAACTAAAGCAACTTGAACATCGGCAAAGTCGACAGACGCGAGGAAGTCCTTTCAGATTCACAATTGGTCGTTATAACTGCTTCTGGGGGTGTAACCAAAAGAAATTTTATTTGAATGCAACTGAAATGGAATAAGAAGTGCGAACAATTCCAAAAGGACGACGCAGATTCATTGAAACATTTCATCCCGCTGAGCGTGGGTTAACAGTGCGTAAAGATCGCGTTATTCGAATAAAACATTCCTTTTCATGCACCCGCCTTTTGTGATATTCTGTTAAGTAGTGGGATATATGGATTCTGTTTTTTCTACTTCGCTCTTATCTAGCAGTAACAACATCCGTCAGTTAATAAGAAGACGGTTGCTTCTGAAAAAGAGCGGATTCGATGTGAACTGCAAGCGAAATTAGTCCTTTCAATAAAATTAAATAATCTAACTTTTTAGTTAATGAATAAAAATACAGTAAATAAAGTAAACTAGTTTTATACAATACAGCGGACGCTCGACTAAGCATATCTAGCAAACGATTTTTAATTTATTCCTTTTTCTCCAATGTCTTCTTTTAGGAATTTTAAGAGCAATAAGTTTAGTAGACTGTAAATGAAAATTAAAACCTGGTGCTTTCACGAAACATAAACAAATGTTTTGTTAATCTGATCGCTTTTATAAAAAAAAAAAATAGCGCACTAGCGAAAATCGAGCACGGCAAATAAAATCCTTTGGAGCAAATTACATAAAGCACTACATTTTAGCGGAATATAAAGTGTCTCCTAAAAGTGATCGGACACTTTCGAGGTTTGTCGAAATGGTGTTTTATGTACAAATAAAACTCGATATTTTGCAACGGAAATTTTTTAATATTTTTATTCTATTCTTAACATAACTACACAAAGTATTCTGGATACAAATAACAATTACTTTTTAGAAAATCAATCAAAACGTAAGTCAAAATTTACCTCACAAAAGTCATCAGCCTCAAAATACTTTTTTATTTATTTATTTTGTAATTTTTGCATCAATATTCCTCCATTCTCGAGACAACACCATCCTCAATTTACTTTTCGTTTTAATATCGTGTTTTCGAACTCTAACCTCCAGTACTCTTCAAGTGTGTTCAATTGGCTTTAAAGCCCATGACTGGGGTAGTTTCTTTATAATTTTTAGACAGTTATAGAAACACCAGAGGCGAACGTTGTGAGCTGTGTGCTAGGGATCGTTATTTTGATTTTAAAAACAATAAAGGTGTTTACGATACCCAAAGTTTGGGCTGATATTTTAAATTATCTTTTAAAATATTTAAATATTATGCCATCTGTAAACACGAAATTACCTCGTCCTGATACTGATATGAACCCCCGCACAAAAACGCCTCCACTGATATGCTTCACTGTTCCAAGTTTTTAAAATTAAGTTCCTCATTTTGTCTCCTCCTCACTATTATTCACCCATCGCAATAAAAAATGTTAAATTTGCTCCGATCTGCAAACAGAATGTTATTCCAATAAGATATAAGCTTATTTATCAATGATTTCACCAAGAAAATTATCATCTTTCTATTCTTCGCAGTCGCAAAAAATTTTCTTCTGACTGAACGCGCATGTACACCAGCTGATCTGAGCACTCGCAAAATTTCCGGTGAAATTATAGAAGAACGTTTTTCACTAAATTCTGTATAGATTTTTATAGTACTCATCAGTGGATTCTTTGCTCCTCGCTTTATCTCAGAATAAATCACCGATCAAATCAAGTTACCTTTGCCGGACAACCATTTCTAGTCTTGTTTTCGATTCGATTTTCCTTTTCAAAACATTTTATCAGAGTAAACAGTTAAACGAGATTAATTCACTAATTTAGCAATATTTAGAACTGATTTACAACTTTTATGTTGAAAAAAAAATCAGTTTCCTTACGCTTACGAGTTTTTTTTTTTTTTTTTTTAAATAGGTAGAGTATTTTTTGCAAAATACACTGAAGAGCCAGAAAAACTGGTACACCTACCTAATATCATGTAGGGGCCCCACGCACACACAGAATAAATCACACGATAAGTGCCGCAACACTATGTGGCATGGACTCGACTAATGTCTGAAGGTATCTTGGAGGCAATTCACGCCATGAATACTGCAGGGCAGTCTATAAATCCATAGGAGTGCGAGGTGGCGGAGATCTATTCTCAACAACATGTAGCAAGGCATCCCGGATATCTTCAATAATGTTCATCTTTGGGGATTTGCGTGGCCAATGGAAGTGTCTAAAGTCAGAAGAGTGTTCCTGGAGCCACTTGGTAGCAACTCTCGACGCGTGGGGTGTCGCATTGTCCTGCTGGAATTGTCTCAATCTGTCGGAATGCACAATGGACATGAATGAGTGTAGGTGATTGGGCAGCATGCTTAAGTACCTGTCAGAGTCGTCTCTAGACGTATCAGGGGTCCCATATCACGCCAACTGCACACGTGCCATCCCATCACAGAGGCTCCACCAGATTGAACAGTCCCCTGTTGACAAACAGGGTCTATGGATTAATGATGTCGTCTCCATACTCGTACGCGTGCATCCGTCCGATACCATTGGAAACGAGACTCGTCAGACCAGGCAACGTGTTTCCAGTCATCAACAGTCCAATGGTAGTGTTGTCAGGCCCAGGAGAGGAGTAAAGCTTTGTGGCGTGCAGTCAGCAACGGTACATGAGTGGGCCTTCGACTCTGAGAGCCCATATTAATGACGGTCCGTTGAACAGTTCATACACTGACACTTGTAGATGCCCCCATCATTGAAATCCGCAGCAATATGAGGAAGTGTTGCACGTCTATCTCGTTTAAGGATTCGCATCTGACGTCAATGGTTCAGTTCTTTCAAGGTCTTTTCCCGGCCGCACCGATGGCGGAAATTTGATGTTTTACCGGATACCCGATATTCACGGGACACTCGTGAAATGGTTGTACGCGAAAATCCAAATTTCATCGCTACTTCGGAGATGCTATGTCCTATCTCTCGTGCGCCGATTATAACGTCAAGTTCAAAGTCACTTAAATCTTGATAACCTGCCATTGCAGCAGCAGAAACCGATCTAATACATTTGTCAGACATCTGTTGTCTTATATAGGCATTGCCGGCCGCATCGGATTACGATGATTGGTTGCATACCCCCGTTATTTGCAAACGCACACCTGTACGAGTTTTTCTGGCTCTTCAGTGTATATAAGTAAAGATAAGAGAGAAACGATATTTAAAATATCGCCACTATGAAAAAATAAAAAAAGTGGCCGACGATAATTTTTTTGATGAATTTATTCGAAAATGCACTGATGTCTGATCACTTTTGTGACATTTTTTGTTAACTTATTTTTTCTTTGTCCGTCCATATTTTCATTTTAGAAAAAAAAAGGTTTCATATTTAAATAAAAATATTTGTTAGGTGTTATTCAGAATTATATTGAGATATGAAATATTATTGAACATATTTTGTCGAATTCAGTGCTAGCTAGAGGGCTTTTTCTAAAGTGTCCAATCATTTTTGGGAGCTACTGTACGAGGCGCCATTTTTCTGCTAAATTCCTTGCTTCTACTGACAATTAAGGATAATTTCCAAATTAATTTGATATTCGATACATAATACAGAATGTATTACTTTTTTGCATGCCTTTTAATGTGTGTTTTATAACTTCAATTCTTTGTTTTGTTCTTTTAATATAATAACATATAAGTTTCCCAAAATGTTAGTCCTTCCATTCCTTTGTACGATGTTCGAATACCTTTTACCTTCGAAAACTCATCATTTGTGACCATAGGATATTAAATACAAGTATAATATGGCAGATTATTCAGTTATTGAAAAACTTTGGAACTGAAACAAATAGGATTTTTACAATATCAAACAAGTGCAATAGTTTCTATTCCCCTCTCTCTGAAAAAGGTAGAAAATTGAAATTTTAGATTATCTTATTTTGATTATAATTTAATTTTTAAATTAGTTCTTTGCCTTTCCCCACAAAAACTTTTACAATTCCTTTATTAAACTTTCTTCACAAAATTTAGTTTAAAACAATGCACCTATCAATGCAAATATAAAAAATTTTTATTCAATTTGTTGTGCATCATATCATTCAGTCTACACAAGTAATACACTTTCATAAACAGTATATAAGAATGGCAACATTAAAAATTTGTATAGCATTAACAAAGCCTCACAAATATAATATTTCATATCAAGAATAATCTCAAAAATACATAATATTTGGCAGTACAGTTAAATCAGTATATACTTATCAAATATAGTTAAATAGGTATTGAAATATTAAGCAGGACTATAAGGATAAATACCATGAAGTAAAGACAAGGAAAAACATTTCTTAGAAACAAATAGATTGAAGACTAGATACTAAATATTGAGCAGTTTCTTACTAAGTAAAATAGCAAAAATATCTATGAACATTAATAACATTTGGTATAAATGCAATCTAATAAAGATTATATTACAACAGCAACAGATAGAGTTCTTTGGGTTTAATAATAAAATCTTGTGTGCAGATACTAAGAATAATAAAAAGGAAAAAAAACTAATGCACAATTTTGCTTAATAGTTATAATATTTATTTTCATAATAAAAACATTAAATTTTATTAATGTTAGGCAAAATTACAGCTTTCCAAATATAAATTTTTTAAACAAAAAATTTTCATACAAATAACAAATACAAATGGAAAAAAATCTCTAAACAGTTATATATTTCTTCCATTTAAAAAAATTCACTAACCTGTAAAGGCCAGTCTACAATATATATGGTAAATTTTAATAAAAGAAAAATTCAAGAAATTTAATAACAATCAAGAAACATTCATACATAACAGAGCAACAGTAAATGAGTTCAATGCATTTTTCTACCAAATTTTTTTTTAATTTTGTAAATTTTTAATAGGAATAATGATTAGAATAACAAGTCTAAACTTAAATACACTAAACATATCAATGAATCATGTACTGTAAATCATTCAAAAATGAATAATATTACTAAGCGAACTCAAAAAAGTAACAGAAAAAATTATATTAAAAAAGTGGATAATTAAATTGTAATGGAAAAAATGGTATAATTAAATATATATATTAGTAACTATATTACAAATAACATATTATGTCGCTTATTTTCATAATGAATATTTTATCTAACAACCACCATTAAAGCTTATTCATATTAAAATATTAGCACTAAGAAAAGTCTTTCAAAATACAAAAAAAAAGTTTCATATTATACATTTCTTTTAGTTACATATGAATGAAATAATAATTATGATATGTAACTACCAATTCAAAGCTTATCTACTGATTTAATTTTTTTCTTATTAATAATAGCTTAATAAAAAGTATAAATCATGGACCTTTAAATTACCCCAAAATAAGTATACCATATAAAGTATGGAGATTCATACCAAAATATCTAATATATTGAAACCAGTAGAGCAAAAATAAATTAATTTTAAGCAAGTGTTTTAATCTCACTTAACGTATTACCCTATTTTGAATACCAACCTTTCAATCTAACGAAAAGCATTCTAGTTATTAGACATACCTCCCTTACATCACAGATTTAAAAAAAAAGATGCTTTGTATGTTAGGAAGCTAACTTTTTCAAAACATATCACACTATCCAAACATTAAAGCTTTTACAATACTTATATTATGTTACTATGTGCTATTGAAGCTTCCCTGAACTGGGAAATTCACTTCACTTGATATGCAACTTTAAGAATATTCATTTGTTAGTTTAAATTTAAAATTTTGGTTTATGCACAATGAACAGGATTTACTGCATGACATCATACAGGGGTGTTATTTACACCTCTGCATTGGACGATTTTTTTTTTTTTTTTTTGCATAACATGCAGTTTTAAGAAATATCTTTAACTGCATGTTTCAATGTAAGATTCTTTTTAATGAAAAACAGCATTAGAATTAACAGGTATATCTTTAGCAAATAACATAATTAATTCTGGAATACACATTTTAATAAAGAAATACATTCTAATAAAATGCATATACTTGAAACATAAATTGAAATAACAATCTTGAACTTAAGTAGCATAAATGGTACCCATAGGCATGTATGTAGTCTTAATTTGAGTTGACTCTAATATTAATTTAAAGTTAGTGTTGTTTTTTAACCTCCATACATTTTTACAATCAAAAACCCTCTTGGGATGAATAGTGCACGAGTGATTGATAAAAGCTGCACCATCCACTCCATACCAAACAGCATCAATATTCAGATTCAAGCACATATGGCGTGTTAAATGAGGTCTACATCCAGTGACAACATTCACCACACCACTCTGGATGCCAGATGATTGAAAAATCTGAAAACAAAACACTTAAATATAGTACTTCTAAACCATAGCACAAAGCAGTTTAAGTCAACAGATATGATAAACTATTTTTTTAAAAGTATGTTTAAAATTTTTAAATATTGAATGTAAGAGTTTCCAATAGATCTCTGAAAGACGCATAATGTCACTGAAAGTGTAAAAGGTTGCATATCAAAAATTCAGCTTGGGTGAAATCCATGAGCTTATACCTCTTCAATTGCCATTGGCCAATGGATGCCAAGTTGACAATGGCAAAAGCAAAATAGCTGCCAATAGCAGTGTATCAACTTGGAGACAAGGTGGGGGGTATAGATGCCCCAAGCGCCAGTCGTAGGGGCCAACAAGGGAACAAAACATTACTGTATTTATATCACTTTTTAAAGTGAAATATCATATGAGGGGAAAAAATAAAGCCAAAGCCATGCCCCGAGCGCCATTTATATTTGTGAAAACACTGATGATGATTGAAGGTGAAAAAATCATTATGCCTCAGGCACCCGTTACCCTTGCTATGTCTCTGTTGCTAAAGTATATCATATGGTAAATAGAGCCAGCATAACTTATAAAAGGTTAAAAATAAAAAAATCTATGAATTCTTTGGTAAAACTGAAAATTCGTTTAACTATGACCACATCATTGCATTGTTTAACTTAGCAGCCATCTTGCCACTTGGAATTGGTGACGCGCCATCTGTTGGTTATATGAAAGGGTACCGACTAGTGGATATGAACCAAATTGAAGTTTTGATATATAACCTTTTGCACTTTCAGTGACAATGTGTCAGTTTATCACAGTCTTCATTGAGTACACAGATAGAGGCAAATGTGCAAACGCTATTGATATTTTCTTCTTGGATCCAATAAAAAAATCTAAATGATTTCACTAAACATATTTTAACACTTTGACTGCCGGACATGTGAAGCCGCATTGACAGTTAATGCCGTGACACAGGAGTAGGTTGCACCTATATGCCAACTAATTTACTATACGAAATAAACAACTCATGTTATATTTTCAGTACGTAAAAAATTCAAAACCACATGCATTTACAACTAGTTTCTAACTTTCATTCTACACCCAAACCAGTATATATATACCCAAAACATAACAGGAGAATAAATATTGAAATGTAGCATTTCCCGCGCCAGAGCATGATCAGCTCCTTGACGATAACGCTACATCACAAGCTGGTGGGGGATCGGCAGGAAATGTGTTAAGTAAGTAATTAATACCAAGATTAATTCAAGCAACCTGCGGTTGCACTTCATTCGTATTATTAACAATTTATTTTAAGAGTAGAACATATTAAAACTATACTTCTTGCATCTTTCTACGAATTAAAAGCAAACCAAAAATTAAGAACCCCAAGTTACCTCCAGCCATGGAGGAAATAAAAACAAGAGTCATAAGATAACCTTAATTATATATTCCAGGTAAAAAATAGCCAACATTTTGAATCAATTGGATCCATTACATGAAGAGTATTCATCCACCAGACAAGTTTTCATTGGCATTACAAATCTAAATTTTTAAAAATCACAGATTGAGATTCAATAGCTGCTTGGGAACAACTTTATGAGGCTGAAGTACTGACACCAAATGTCTTTGGTTAATTCAAAAGATAAATAACTTTTTTGAAAGCAAAAAATCAGCCAATTAATGAATTTTTAACACATCTGAATGTAAATATGTTATGCATATCAGCTTCTTCTCCCCTAGGAATACCAACTATTCACTTTTCACAATTCAATTCCTTTTTCTTTTTTTCCTGGTAATTTATGAATAATAACATTTCATCTCAATTCTTATAGCTCCTCTTTCCCCATCTTAACCTCAAATTTTCATTTATTAACCAAAAAAACAACATTAAAAGGTGAGATCATTACCACTTTCAGAATCAAACATTTTTTTATTATTATTATTTTTAAAGAAATCAATCATTGCAAACTGAGAAAATGTCAGTAAAGAAATAAGGTATCAAAAAATTGCATTACCAGGGGACATAATGATACATTTAACTTGGCTATAACAATGATACATATCAATAATCACCATTTTATTATGAAGAACACCCATGCTTCTATAGTAATGATCAATGAGTTAAATTAAAGAAAGTGAAGAATTTAAACAAAGTTTTAAAAAGTTAACAGGAATTGACAAAGATATATAGACTTCACAGTTTTATGAAGTTTCATATGATAGTCCAGATCTACTGAATTGCAACCATGTACACGTTGATGAGAAAACAATGAATGTTACAGATGTGGACAAAATTACCAGCTTATGATCTGTAAATCTAGTGATAACAGGAAACTTTGAAATGCAAGATCACGTAACATGATTTGCTTGAACAAGAATTACAATTTAACACTTTTCAAATATTTTTTTCCCATTCGAAAAAAGAAAAGCCACCTTCTGATATTGCAGTCTTGTTAAAAACTATTATTTCAATGCGGATTTTCTTAGGAAATGTTTTCATAAATCAGATTTGATTATTAGAAATATATACAAATAATGCATCCTTACAACTAGAGCCATATATATTTTTGGTTTTTCCAACTTTATTTCTACAAGAAGCCAAGACCAAGCTAGAAGCTGGACATGGAAATTAAAGTTGGAGAAACTAAAAGTAGATATTGTTCTAGTGTAACAACTTACAGCATACATCTGGAATAACAAGAAAAAAAATTTAAAATAAAGAAAAAAAATGAGTTTTGAACTAGATTTATTTTTTAAATAAAAAGTTTATAAAAAAATTAAAGTTAAAAAAATTGCTAAACTGCTAAAAAAATTTAAAGTTCAAAAAAGTGTGGGATTATAGAATATAAATGATGCATTCGATAAATTTAAGAATAAACAACAAAACAAAATAAACTTGGTTGTTAACTTATTAAATACTTACTTCACACATTTTTAGAGCAGGAATGGAGCAATTCTCACTTGGTATTACAACTACAACATTTCCAAAAGCAATAGCTGAACTCACAAGAGTGATAAATGATAAAAAGGGTTTTTGATCAGGGCTTTGAATACCTATTATGCCAAGAGGAAATCGGTCTTTCAAAACTCTGCCATAAATTAACGTGTCCTAAAAAAATCAAAGTGACATTATATAGAAACTCCATAAAGTTTAATTCTAAATATCGTGTGAAAGACTAAACTTTATATAATAACCTAAAATATAAAAACAGATACAATAATTTAAAAAATGTTCATGATAAACTTCATCAGACTAGACCTTATTTGTGTGTTCTGAAACAAGAGAAAACACAAAACAGAACAAAAGTTAGATGTTAGTTATGGGTTATTTCATAAGAGAAAACTTGAACACTGAAGAATCTAAAGAAAAATAGTAATACAGAAAAATGCTCACTGCAAGCTAATAACTTGAATATATTTTTTAAAATGCACAACCACAGTTCTAGGACAGCCCAAAAACTCATTACGTTACATTTCATAGGGTTTATATTTATTTTAATATACACAGAAATTTTAAGTTTGTCAAATGTGGCTATTTATCAGAAAATGCCATGCATAAATGTTTTTAAAACCAAAAATTATGCAATATAAAATAAAAAGAATGTATACATTTCTCATCTGCATAGAATAACAAAACTTGGAATTAAAAAAAGCAATCATGCATTATTTTAAGCAAAAATTGGTGGTCTTCTTCCCATGACTTTCTTGTATATTTCCTCAAAAGGATGTCACTTCTAGTGTAAAGTACAAAATGATTTTGCTAATTAATGTTTCTGATTAGTGTGAATAAAGATGTTCTAGAAGTACAAAAATTATGCAATAGCCAAAATGTATGAAACGGTTTTGTTCAACATAGATGGCAACACACATGTTAAAAAAATATCTGTATTTATGGTACTGTTTTGTTTATCTTCATGATATATAGAAGAAAACTAAGTACATATTTGGGAAAGTGCTTTCTTCTGTTCATGGATTTGGTCCAAAATTTGATATAGATCTACTGCATGGATTGCAAAACTACATGTCAAATTTTATCTATCTAGGTTGTTTTGTTTCTGAGTTCACATACACATGAACAGACAAGCACATAATTAAAAAGAAATCAGATTTAGGAACCACTAAAATGAAAAATGCATCAAAATCTAATATTTTAGCAAATACAGTATATTCTATGTGCATGCTTCATACATCAGAAAATAAAAAAGAAAGAAAATGTCATGCAAAATAAGAAAGACAGGATTATATTTTTGATAGAAATTTGCACAGTACGCTTATACACTCAAAACCAAAGCAGTACTTAACTGAATGTAATATACGGAATTTTTTTCAGAAAAAATATAAATGGGGAGAATATCTAGTATAAAAAACAGATGATAATTGTAATAAATTATAAGTATTTAATAAATTAAAACGCTGTATACAAATGGGTTTAAACACGTATATGAAAATATTCATTATACAAATTTAAAATAACAAAGTAACCTAAGTAATTTAAAAAATTATTTTATTAGCAAACTGAACATTATCAAATAAAAGTTTATCCACTTTTTAATTAAGAAAAAAACACATACATCAGCTCTTAAAAAGAAAAAAAAGTACCACCAGTTATTTCATTAAGTAAAAAAAAAAGCACCTACTGCTATGCAATTTTCAAATTATCAAAATATGTTTTTAAAAAATTATTACAAAAATATTGCATACCACTAATTCACCACCAGATGTGGCAATATAAACAGACCAGTAATGCAGCCTAGAAATGGAATCTTCTACTTCTTCAGAGCATGCAGCATTTTCTTCGCCAGTGAGGTGATGCAAGAGACTTGCAAACTCTTCCTTTCTCTTGGCTAACGCTATTGCTGCTTTGCGCAAAATATCCGAGATCTTGTACTTGTTTTGACTTTCCCACCTGAAAAGAATTCATTCAAATGTTTCACTGAATATATTTCACATATGCTTTTCATAAACAAAATATATATTCTTTGATTAAAAAGTCTGAAATAACAAATTATAACTTTGAAAAGTCTGAAATAACA
>BGPR01014261.1:0-21878 GCA_013235015.1 Araneus ventricosus | reverse complement strand
GGCAATTTCTTTGCATCACTAACTAGCAGGTATGTGTTTTCACTGGGTTTCTTATAAGATCCTCCAATGTGAAGCTCAAAGTTAAACTTGATTCTTAAAATATAAAACAAAAATATATTACCAAATCTCATTGTAAAAATCCTCTGCCAGAGAAGTTTTTCCTGTGCAAAATAAAAAAAATTATAAATAGAAAATGCTTGAATGCCATTTGAACTCTGTGATGATGGAAAATAACACTTAAAACTCCAAATTTCACAAAATTTAAGACAATTTATTGAACACATCAGATGCAATTGAAAGACGTCGGTAAAGAATATATTGGGAGGAAAAAGTACATGACATCAAGCAACTAAGCAAATACTGCAATAAATTTTATTCGGTCAAAAGTAAGTTAGAGAATATTTAGCTATATTTTCTAGGAGAAAAAAAAATTAAAATCTTCTAAGTGCTTTTAAGAAAGGAAAACCTTCCTATTTAAATGAGTCTCAATTTTAAAACATAGATTTTACAAATGATTTTAATCAGTTATCTATATATTTAAAATAATTGGGAAAACAAGAGGACTAGTAGTCCAGCCCCAACAACTGGATCGATTTCGATAATTTTTATTTCATATGGAAGCTTATGATGTCTAGATAAGTCATCAATGGTTGGCTGCCCCACCAACACCCTTCAGTTATGAGAGAAGTCGAAAAATGAAACTTTGGCAGAGTCCTTCAGCCTCTACAACTGCCAAGTTTCAAGTATAAATGCAGGCAAACAGCTGGTCACCGAAGATGGCTATTGTTTAAAGCACATTCTGTCAATGCCAAAAATCATGAAATCAGAATAAATATTAGACTGTGTCCTGTAATAAAAAATAATTTCATTAAATTCAAACAGTAAACTTTATCACAATTTAACTTACAGTTAAATTAATTTCCAACATGAGCCACTTCTAGCTCTATTTGCATATATGTGGAGTTTGTGCTACCAAAATCCTAATTTAATGCTTGATTTGTAAAACTGAATAAGAATTGTGAGATAGATGGCGCCAGAGGTTTCATCCCAAACATTTTTCAGCCAGTGCCCCAAAAGACAAGTAAAACCATCGTACTCAAAGGTAACTGCACGCAGCTTTCAGGTCCTTTCATCACATAAGATGTATTAACACTTAACCATCAGGCTCATAGCAGTTCAATGCGCAGAAATTATTAAAATGCTGATGTATTAGTGATTAACTCTCTTCTCTCCA
The DNA here is from genome assembly GCA_013235015.1 of Araneus ventricosus. Classification (NCBI taxonomy): domain Eukaryota; kingdom Metazoa; phylum Arthropoda; class Arachnida; order Araneae; family Araneidae; genus Araneus; species Araneus ventricosus. Next base: position 20,644 of record BGPR01014261.1, on the reverse strand, counting down.
ATCAAAGTAATAAAACTAAACTCTTAAAAGCATATTTAATGATTCTGTGGTTAAATATCTTAATGATCTTCTATTGTATGGTACTGATTCAGTTACTGTAATTATGTCATCATGTACCCTCTCCAACTCTCATTTCTAGATATCTGTTGTAAATATCCTTTCCTCCTGTAATACTTGTCCCTTAAATGTGTAATAAATATAAATTGCTTTAACTTAAGTCTCCTCATTATTTAATAATATCATATGAACCCAAAAAAACCCTGCCATAACATTAAATTGTATTAACTGTGGGATTTGTGTCTTATTTGAGGCAAATCCTACATATATACTATATCTTAATATAAATACAAGTCATTGTGGGTATGTGGCTATGTTCCACATCTCCTCCTAAACCAATGAACTGTTTTCAACCAAATTTTGCACACTTATTATTCAAGACAAGGGGAGGAGACTTATGAACTTTTCAAAGTCCAAAAGTTAATTAAACAGTTAGTTAATTAGAAATTAACCGAAACCGTTTTTCCGCCGTAACTTCGAAGCAAATTGTCTGACAAATATATATATATATATATATATACCATCTTAAAGTTCAAAATTGTACCTTTTCAATGATACCACTTTTATATCTGTGACATTTTTCTTTCGATTTTTATTAATTTTTAAAGTATAATAATTGTTAATTACGTGCAGACAATTTTGAAATAATGCAAATTTATAGCTACTCTGTTGCTAGGCAATGGTTAGACTTTAAACTAATTTACCTTTTTTTGCTTATTCAATTCTTACTATTATAGTTCACACTCTCCTTATATATATTTATCTTGTTCAAATTTTCAATCGTTAATAAAATACTTTTTATTCATCCACTCAAGTTCAAATACATTTTTTAAACTTGTATTGGATGACACTTGATGTTAATACAATGTTTTCAAATATTAATTCATTAATTAAATTTAATTAATTAGAAATTAACCAAAACCGTTTTTCCGCTGTAAATTCGGAGCAAATTGTCCGACAAAAAATATTTTTATACCATCTTAAAGTTCAAAATTTTACCTTTTCAATGATACCAATTTTATTTCTGTGACATTTTCCCTTCGATTGTTATTAATTTTTAAAAGTTCCATAATTTTTAATTATGTGCAGACGATTTTGAAATAACGAAGATTTATAGCTACTCCGTTGCTAAGCAACAGTTAGACTTTGAACTAATTCACCTTTATTTCCGAAAAGTTTGCTTATTTTTATAAATATCCATATAATATAATAAATGTGAAAGTGTGTCTGTCTGTTTGTTACACATTCACGGCAAAACTACCAAACCGATTTGGATGAAAATTGGCAGAGTTGTAGCTCGAAAGCCAGGAACGGACATCGGGTAGGTGACATCATGTTAAATTCATTATTTTTGATGACAAACAACAAATAATTAACAAGCGATTTGCGATGAAGATTACTACTTTATTTTTCAATCAACTGTCACGTGATCCTTAAGGAATACGTAAACAAAATCAACTGTCAAAATCAAATAGTAGAGAAGTAGGAATTGACTTAATTTTTTTTATATTACTTGTTTCTATAAATATGTTTAATATAAGAAGAGAGACAACCATCAACTTTTAAAAGCATCAAATCTAATTAAAATTTCAGTTAACTGGAAATTAAGCAAGATTTTGGCATTTTCCGTGATATTTTTCGAAAATATGTATTATGTTACAAAAACTATTTTTACACATAATAAAAGTTTAAAAAATTAACTTTTCATGACATGGCTTTCATTTCCATTCAATTCGTTGCCTTCATTTTAATAATTTTTCAAAAATTAAATTGTGTATAAAATTTACAATTTATAACACTTTTTTTTATTGGTGAAGAACAAGAATGCATATGAACTGTTGCTAGATCACATTAGTTGAATTTTGGATGAAGACGAATTTTATTATTTTTTTTTTTATTATTATTATTCAAACTTATTCTAACGCTTTTTCTCAATGAAAAATTTACTATGTAATTGTCCCAAAAAATCCATTAAAATCTTTCTTATACTGCAAGATTTATGAACAAAATTTGAAGTACCAATGCAATAAATACTAATAACTTATGGACAAAATTAGCTATCGGCAGTTTTTACAAATCTTCTGGTTCAACTTATATTCTCATTTTAATTTAAAAACATTTCAAGTGATAAAAGAATTTTGGGTATTGTAATTTTCTATACAAATGTAGTTTTCTACATCAAAAATATTAGACATGAAAGTATTTTAATCCCGAGCAACGTCGGACATAACATCTAGTATATATATATTATCAAAATAACTTTTATGTAGATTTCACAAGAAAATGTAAAAAAGAAATATTGATTCAAATGCAGGAGATATGCATACATATTTCAGAAATATGTATAGAAATTTAAGTGCATATACATATATCATCTAAACAACAATCTTTTATGCTTATTTAAAAAGAAAACCATTAAAAGAAATGCTAACTCAAACACAAGAAAAAGCACTGTTGAAATATTAAAACAAACATGTGAAACATTACAGCAATATATTATTCACATTGCTTTAAACAGAATTACTAATAAAGTGTTTGTGTGTGGAGAGAAGGAAAAAACAAAAATTTATAGCTTACTGTAGATTACTTTTAATGCTGCTTCCACAAGTTGAATCTTTACCATACAATTTAATCTCTTGCTCTGCATCTGCTTTTGTATATTTCTTTGTTTCCGATACACCAACATTTAAGTGCTTAAGGAATGCCTGAGAATAATATAATGTATGCCAATTAAATAATAATGCTGTATTTTTATGAAAAAAAGTCCTTTACAACCATAGTACCAAAATGATAAAATGTAATAAAAATATTTTTAAAAAAACTTAGGTTATTATAAGATTTTCAATGGTGAAAAGTAATTAAAATGGTTCATATTTGCTGTATATTAATTCACTGTATTCAAAACTATTATTCCTATAATACTGTCAGAGAGGATTGTTAATTTAAATAATCAGTGACTTATGCCCAAGTAATATGGTGTACCAAATAAAAATAATCAGGCAACAAAAGGAGATAGGTTTTTAAAATGCAGAAACAGATGGATTATAGCATTCAAAGATATCCACATGTTTATAAATGTCTTTATGATTTTATGATTTACCCCTTCTTTTACCAAAAGATTATGGATAAACAGGTCCTAATAAATTATACATATATCAAGTCAATATCCAATCATTAACTACATTATAGTGTACAAGAATTGTAATGTTTAGCTACTGTTAGCGATGATTGACAGAACAATTGGTGTGATCCTTCCACTGTGAGAGATTGCTTTTATATACAAATCAAAGTTTTGCGTTGACCTCGAAAAAAAGAGGTGATAAGTCTGGCCTATTTGTGTTTGTTTTGAAAAAGCTCTGCCTTCTCAGTGTGATGTACTGCACTAAATTTGTTAAAGTGTGTTTTTCTGTCTTGTTTGTTTATGCGTAAATATATATATTTTTCTAAAATATGTGTCAACATTTCAAGAGAGAGAAACATCACAAGAGTTATGCTTATAAACATATCTTGTGATTCTTAAACCAAAGCAATATGTGTATTTATGTATCATCAAGAATTTATGTATTTTTTGACTAGATGTGATCTTCAGAGAATTCTTTCTGGATAAATTCATATTTCAAATAAAACTATTTATTAACTTATGGTAGCCTGCAACTATGTATGACTTTCAAATTTCTTTATACATATTAATTTTAGGTATTATTCAGAATATCCCAATTAAAATCCATATTGAATAAAATCATTTACTAAAACCGTATGTTATGGTGATTCAGAAAATGCATGTTTTGAAAAAAATAATAAACAGGAAACCAGCGGGAGTGTTCTCCCCTAAACTTTCTCGTATACTTCCCTAAAAAGGTGCCGTTTTCCCTTCCCCTGCGCGGCTAAAAAAATTCGAACCTATTGTTACTCAGAATCCAATGACTACCAGAAGGTTTTTCATTATAGTGATTGAAAAATATCTAGGTAAAGAATTTCAAAGAGATGCGTAACGATTTTCCTCTCTTATCGGCTCAAGGACAAACTGACGTAATTCGCTACTCCGTAATGAAATTCCGTTCCGTTCTTCCAGTACGCATGCACGTGGAGATAACAGATTCTCTTCAAAAGTAAATTATACGGACCGACAGACAGTCAACCCTTTGACGGATTTGGCTCAAAATTTTATACGGACCTACATTTTTGTTGATAAAACTGCGTACCAAATTTTATTCATCTAGCTATTCAAGTTTTTGAGTTATAGTGTTCACATGACCGTGGGCAGACAGATAGACAGACTTCCCGTGGACAGATTTTGTCCAAAATTTGATAGAAACCTACAAATTATGTGTCACATACCAAACTTCATCCCTGTATCTCTAATAGTTTTTGAGTTGTCGTGTTCACAGACACACACACAGACAGACATAATACAAAATTGTGTTTTTCAGACTTGGGGAGGTCTAAAACGTGGAGATTCGTCAAAATCTCGAGTTCGAATTTTTTGACGATTACAACACTTTCTCTTTGTATACTTCGTATACGAGAAAGTAAAAAAACTATACAATTAACTTACAAATTACCCACTTTTAGCCACATAACTGTAACAATTTCAAAATTACACATTAAAAAGTAGATATAAAGAAACATGTTTAAAATTAAATAATTCTATTGCAATACTTAGCATAAGACAAAAAATGTATGCAAGACACAAAAACATTTTAAAGTTGGAAAATCATGTCAATGGGTAAATAGTTTGCTAATTAATTAACTAACTGATAAAAAAAACTGTCTTCTAACATAAAGAGATAAAACAAATTTATAACCCATTTCTATGACACTTTATTTAACAGATTAATAAGTGCCTGATGTCATTTACTGATTGTCTGATATTAACCTATCAATAGCATTTATTATTCAAAACAATCAGTATTTGAGCAAATCCAAATGACACGTTATTCATGTTTAATAACATTATAGATAACTTCATTACAATAATTCATTAATCTATCTTGCATACATATGAGGGTATGTTATTTTAAAAATGTCATTTTTATGTTGTGTATTAAATTGGAAATAGCTGTAATGCTCCAAAATATGTCATCTTTTAAAGCAATGCAATAAATTGGGAAAGACTGTAAATCCAAATATTCCAACATTTAAATTTCATTTACTTAGAAGTTTCAACACTAATTATATGAAAGACACACAGTGCCACTCTAGTTTACTCTAATTAAAATCACACATTTTTTCAATTAAATTTTGATAAATACCAATATTTTAAATGCTTTAATATGCAGCATAAAAATATTTTTAAAAAGATGCTTTCATTAAATTATTATACTATCTTTTAATGATTTCCTAAAGTAAAGGTATACTTTTATACATACATTTTGTTCCAAATTATCATAAGGGTATAAAAAAATACATGGATTGAAGAAAAACTAGAATACAAAAAAATTGATAAAAACAAATATGCATTTAAGGAAAAACATACTTCTTTTCCACCTTCTAATGAACTCGATCCCAAACCTGCACCACCATAGATAGCACAAGCATCAAAAATGTTTTGAGAATTAACCCAAACAGTTCCTGCTCTCAACTGATTGGCCACTTCTAAGGCAAGGGTCAATTTCTCTGACCAAATACTAACATCACAACCCAGCTTATTGTAATTAAACATCGATATAGATTCTTTAACTGTGCGGAAAGTTGTGGTAATAATTGTAGGGCCACTCCCCACCTGAAAAGAAAAAGCTATTTTATTTATTTAATTTACAGTTTGTCTTAACAATGATAAAAATACAAATAATTTCCTTTAAAAATAATAAATAATTTATTTCTAACAAAGTTCTCATTTCCAAATAAAAATATAATCAAACTTAAAACACATGAACATCATATCAATTACGAAATGCACCATAATTCTCTAAATCACTATTATAACAATTTAAAATGATAATAAAAGTAAAATAAGCACAGAAATATACTTTTATATTTAATAAAAAAAATTATTATTACAGAAAAATAAATTATATGCTTTTAACTCAAATGAATTTTGGACATCATTTTGCAGGCAAAAATTACAAACAGTGTAGCATTCACTATATATATTCTGTTTATTATATTGAAACTAGAAAAATCACCTATCATGGTATAACAGGTGCAAATTGCCTCTTCATTCGAGAGATTTCTCGTCAAATTTGCCGTGTTTAAATAGATATATATGCGAGAGAAATATTTAACATTGATTGAAAACAAATAAAATAAACATGTTTTATGACAGGAACTATGTTTTTTATTTACATATTTCTTTATTCAAAAAACCTCTTGGTCTAAAAAAATCTAGTAGATATAATCTAGATAGGTAGAAAATCTAGTTTCAAAACAAAGCACTTCTCTGCTTGTCAAACGTTGCCAAAAAATATTATCAAATTATATCATCACAATTGCAATAAATAATGAGATGCATCGTGGCGCCCAAACTATATCACATGCATGATATACTTTACTACTTTCTATTGAAAAATGCAAATTAATTTGAAATACATGACTAATATAATTTAAAATTTCTCGGAAACTATTGATCATAGCGAGATAAATTTTATATCAATCAATAGAAAATTTTATTTCACTATTTCAGAGCTATTAAATTTGAAATTAGAATGACAATTAATCTTTTAAATTTAAAAGTACTGAAATTTAGGTGCTGAAACAATGAAATAATGCTGTTTAACGTCTCGCAGTGCTATGGCGCGAATTTTATTGTTGGTGACGTCAGAGCGTTACTGAGAGATCTGGGCTATTATATTAATGTAACATGCATGCCTTTGAGTGGTTTATTTTACCTATAAAAAACAAAAGTACCAATAAAACATAAATTATTTTTGAAATTTAAATGTCATTGGTAAAAACTGGTAACTAAATTCAAATTAATCTTTTTTTGTAAAGAAGAAAAAAACAATTAAAGATGCTAAACTATCGGTTAAATAGGAGCTATATTTCTTTAAAGCACATTAACACATAAAGATCAAACTGTATGTTATTCTAAGGAGTTCCGAGTGGCACACAAAGTGGTTCACAAAAAAGATTTTGAAAATCAGCTATATTTAATAAAGAACTGAAGAAGCATGTTGCACAGAATGCACATAACCAATAATCAATTTTGTACAATACCTGCTGATACAATATTGAAGTTATAGGCACATTTTCCAATAATGTAGCTCTAAATTGTCCTTTATCAGCATTTACTTCTGGACCTTCAACAACCTGTAAAAGAACGATAAAAGAATTGAAAAATGCCTAGCATCCCAATTTAGGGGCGCTTCTAAAAATTCATCATAAATTCACAGGCATTATATTTTCAATATAAATGTTACAAAAAGTATTTTTGTTTCTTTTATAATCAATCAATGGTAGCATGTATCAAGCATTCAGTTGATAATGTAGCCTTTTTATTTTCAAGTCGGATTCAGAAAGTAGTTTTTTGCAATGTGAAAAGAAAAGGATAAGTTTTCCAATTATTTACCAATTAATTTATTTGCATTTAACAAATATGTCAGTAAATACAACTGTAAGAGAGTTTTTTCTTTTTGGAATTTCACATAATTTTAAATTTGATAGGGTTTTTTTTTTTTTTTTGCATCAATAGGACTTAGTCTAAAAAGGAAGCTAGGCTTAGGAGGCCAATAAAGCATAAATTTTCAGGCAGGAGTTTTTTAAGGTATTTTTCCAGTTTATTTCAAGACATGTAATTATTAATACACAAAATATAATTGAAAAAATACAACTTGCGCATTAATGGGTCAAATGCGTTTTCAATTAACAATAAATAATCATACCTTAATACCCTGGCTTTTTGCTTCTTCAACATCATTTATCAATTGTTCTTTCTGCTCTTTAGTGACAATGCAAGTCAGACCTACTTGCTGTAAATTATAACCAACAGAAATGGTGGAAAATTTCTCTTCCAGAATCAGCAGAAATTTCTTTTGTATTGATGCTTGAATAAAAACTTTACAGCCACTTCTTTCACTCTGAAATTCAATAATAAAAATTTTAATGTATCTTTTGTGCACATAAATATTCAAAATAAGTTGTAACAATTATAAGATATATGAATAAAAAGTAATATTAGCAAAAAAATATAATTAATAAGATTTTACATGATTATCCTTCAAGATACCACAGGTTTAATATGCCAAAGTTAATTGAAAATAATATTAAAAGAAACTTCTACAAATTCTTCTATGAATAAAATCAAAATTTAGATTAAGTAAGATAAATATTTTTTCATTAATTTTTATAAGACCTACGCTTATCAATGAAACAGTAAACAACTTCACATTTCTACAATTCAAAATAATTAAGTGCAAAATTATTTTTATTCAATAAATTGCATTTAAAATAATTTTACTTTTAAAGAAGAGTTACATAAAAATATTAACCCTTGTATCACTGTGATATAAAATTTCCAAAATACCATCTGCAGCTGAATGCAAGTCAGCATTTTCATAAACAATTACTATAGGCTGCCTTGACATAGAAATCTCAAAGGGTATTCCTTGTAATGATGCCATTTCCATTATTTTATTGCTTGTATGAAGTGCTCCAGAGAAAACAATTTTATTAACATTTGGTAAATCAGTAAGTGTGCTTCCATCAATAGGCAGAACATTCAGCACACCAGGAGGCAACCTGAAATTAATTGTACAATTTAATATTTTGAATATATATATAAATTTAAAATTTAATTATAAAGTTCTTAAAGTTAAAAAGTAAGTGTGCTATATTCTCAATTAAGTGGACTAAAATATACTTAAAAAGAAATAAATTAACGGCAACATAGCTGTAGCAAAAACTTTTATTGAATATATATAAGCGAAACAGCATTACATGCCTTCAATATAATAACCAATGAAGTCCTGTATTTTTTGCCAGATGTGTGGAAGCCTTCAAATGCCTACAGAAAAGAACTATCTGTTGATCATGGCAACATAGCATTCCTGCCCGAACCAGGGATGCAATATCATTAAATCAGATACCACTGAATTCCTCCAACTTAGAAAACTGATTAACCCTTTAACTGCAGTACTTTCTTATATATGTGGTTTATAAACCACACCTACAGTTAAAGTGTTAAAAACACAGGGCTTTCCTGATAGAGTTCCTGCCAACATTTCTGTGGATATACTGAACTTGGATAGCACCATTTATTCAACTGCCCTGTTAATTAAAGCTTTTGCCCTGGTCTCATCAGTAGCCACAATATGCAAGAGAAATATCACCTCTTTATTGGAATATTTGTCGAGATGGAGACCAGCTAGTGCATAATGGTGTCATATCTGTACCTCAGTATGCCAATATGGAACCCAGCATGCCACAATTTTCACCATGTTAATAAATGTGTCAATATGTACTGAACTATTTGATTACTGATATCAGCTTCTACAGATAATTCTCGCACAGTGCACAGTCCATCAACATTCTGCAGAAAGGTGATCTCTCATGATCTTTACGTGATAATCAAGAATGCAATGAATAACTACGCAGGATAAATCTGCACCCCCTTTAATCCAACCAGTAGGAACTCCATCTTGCAACCGTCCTATACGGTAATGCATTTATCACAACAGGTATCCATGATAGCATTCCTTGCATTTTTATGACAAGCCACGTCCATTTCAATCCATGACTGTAAGCATTTGTAAGAATGCTTTAGAGTGATGCAAACAATACTCTCTACTTCATGTCCCACACAGCAATTAGTTTTTTGATTGAATTGATTGCTTTATGGCTTAAACACTTAACTAACAACAACAATTCACAGCACTCGTATCCTCTTTGGGCATATGTGATCTGTGATTTTGTTACCACTGCTTTATTTATCACCCTTGTATAACATGCATGCATATTGTAAATAAAGGGTTAGATTAAAATTCAAATAATATTACAAGAAAATTGTACTTAATTAAATTTATGAATTTTTTTAACATTTCTATGTTACCAAACAAAGAATTGCTTTACTAGAACAGTTGATTTCAATTAAGTGAATAGTTATGTTCAAATTATTATTATCTTAAGCGAGCATTGAAGCTAAATTGAAATTAATTAAAATATTTCAAACTGAATTCTTTCATCTTTGGACAGTACAAGCAAAAATCCATGGCTCTCTATATTTGGTAACTGAATTTACATCAAACATTAATGTATTTCTGGCAAAGGATGGCACATGCCCCTTGTCTTGAGTTCTGTGATGTTTATTAGACATATTTTTCTTTAACTGTAACCAGTTTTTGATGAAAATAAAAAGCATTTAACTTCATTTTCATTGAAATGGACACAGTAAGATCTCACTAGAAATTAGATTTTGCACTATTATTTCTTTAAAATGTCTAATATACAGGAGGAATAATTTCCATATCTCTATACATTCTTAGGGTATTTTTTTCATTTTTCAAAAAAAAAAATACATTTTAGTTAAAAAGCAAAATTATATATTTACCCTGACAAAAGGCAGAGTTCAGCTAAAAGGAATGCAGAAAAACAGGATTTTAGATCTGCCAGTAGCAAAACTGCATTTCCTGAAGCTAAAATTGAACTTATTTTCCAATTGATTCTCAAACATGGTTCATTATAATCTCCAGCAATTACACAAATAACACCTGAAAATAGAATAATAAGTTACAGTTCAAAATCAAAAAATAAAAATAGCAAAATAAAAGTTGAATCCAATTTATGAACTGTTGATTATACTGTAATACATAAAAGAGAGGCAAGTAACAGAAACTGTCAAAATCTGAAACTGTCAGATCTCAAAATTGATTAGCTGTATTTAAAAAAACAGAGGACTTCTAATTGTTCTTGCTGCCTGTGCATACAAATTGAATTATGGACTTGACTCATTATTACACGGAAAATATAATATTTCTAAACTACCAAGGCAATGTAAATGCAAAACATAGACTTGATTAACTTTAAATCAGGACCCTCCAAATATTACACACTTCATGAGCATAGTCTTTGTGAACATTTTCACAGTAATCATGTTTTGAAAAATGTAATGAATTTTACAAATAATCTTTCATGTTGAGAATATTGTTTTTAAACAAAATATCTAAAACATTCAAGACCCATTACAAAGTATAATCCACAGTGCAATTCTATGAAACATATGTGGATTATTATCAGAATAATTTTTGTACACTAATGATCTTAAAACATAATTTTTAAAAAAAATACAACTTAACATAATTTTTAAGAAAATGCAACTTAATGTAATTGTTAAAAAAAGCTGTTTTTTCCTTAATGAAATATTAAGGATCATAAAGTAGAAAAAGTGTCATAACTATATTTACATTTGACAAAGGATTTATGTGAGAATGTATGAACTGTATGTAATTATGATATGTTTTAATTAACAGCACTACAGACAAAAAAAAAACTGCCAAATCTTATGGCAGATCACCAAATCTTAGTTATAGCTTTCTTAGGGATCAATATTCATGCCAACAGAATAATGCCAACATTTCAGCTTGGCGATGACTGATGATGTTCCATTAATGGAAAAGTATCGTAAATAAAAATGAAATGGAAAGGCCAGTTTGCAAGAGAATAATTCAGTAACCCTTTTTGAATTCTAAAAGAAAGACTCACCAAGCATTTGATCTAGCTTGAAAATGGTTTTGAGAAGACTAATTAATTTTTTTCTATTTGGGTGGTACAAATGTTGCACAAGCAGACTTTTTACTTTTGTTTGCAGGCTAGTACAACTGCTAAATCACTAAAATATTAGGTCCCCATATCCCTTTCCCAGTTATTATTCACTCTATCATTCTGGGTGATTGTTTTACTCCCTTGTCCTATTTAATCACTTCATTTTGGACTGCTAATGAGGAAAAACAAGAAAAGTAATTTCATAGCGTCAAGGGAGAGCACAGACATCATCTTCTAATCATTTAAAAAGAAGATAAAGGATTTTCCAGTTTTTTCACCAAAATACACATATTAAAAGCATGTTGAGTTTTTCATTTGCCCGCAATTTAAGTTTAATAGACATATTTCTGTTTCTGGATTTTTTTTCTAAATAATATATTAAAAATCAATATTTGTACTGATATAAAGTTTGGAAATTATATTTCACCTTTAATTGAGTTGTGAAGCAAACTTTATGCAGTTTTAGAAAATTTATAGCAAAATTACGTATTATGTACAAGATCTCACATCAGAATGATAAATATGGAAAAATGAAACTCAATCAACCATTAATTCTGTTTTTGACAACTACCTTAGTCATTCAAATTCCACAGCAACTTTGATCTTAATTTTATTAGTTTCAAATCAGCAGGTTAATATAAAAATCATCATAAAGTGTGATGAAATTAAAAGAGATTAATACTAACCTTATAATGAAACTATATGAAAGAAAAGTGCAACTATAAAAAAAAAGAGGAACAGCTTTGATATACGGCATCACTGGGGATATTTCGTTATTTCAGCGACTTTTTTGTTATGTAAACAAACATGGCATCGGTTGTGTTGCCTAAACAAACATGGCAACTGTTTTGTTGAACATTTTAGTGTTCTCTTGCGTGTGCATTCTGAGTAATTTTTTTTTAATTTATAAAAAACATCAGCGGCTTCGCTTTCAGCAAAGCAGAAACCTTGTAGCTTCACTTTCAGCAAAGCAGGAACCTCGTAGCTTCGCTTTTTCATGGAATGTTAGGAATCTAGGTTGTTTTTTTTTTTTAATTCCAAAAAACAATAATTTCTGTACCTTAAACTTAACTTGAAACAAAAAGTCACCAATATTACAAAATCTCGTCAGTGATGCCATATATCAAAGCTGTACCAAAAAAGATTCAACTTCTTTTTAAATGAAATCTAGAATCAAGTACACTTGCTTTGATAAGTTATGCTATGTTACTCAACTGCCAACACAACATTGAGAAATAAGATAGATGCAAATGCATTTCAACCAGTTATTTGCTTTCTGCATATGAAATTAGTTATAATGAAATACAAACCTGTTCCAGTGCATCCATCACTTTCTTCATGCAGTTTGGCCCAATTCGAGTAATAGTTGAAACTCTGTACTAAATTAGGCACATCCTTCGTTTTAATTCTGTGCAGAGTTTTGCCAGATGCTATACACTCCACTAATCCAAATAAATCAACATATTCTTCTATCCTTGAGGCAATTCTGGAACATATAAAATTTTCATAAAGTGCACAAAAACTGTAGCAAAAGAGCAGTAATAGCCAGTTTTACATAGAGCATTCTGAAGAATACTTACAATTTTATTTAGGGTTGTTCGAAAGAATTATGAATCATGAAACTTTTAGCAGTATATAATTATTTTTAGACTAACAAAGAAAAAAATTAACAATCTCTATATTTATTGAAAACATTTCCTTAAAATTTGCCAAATACTTGTTAAACTTCTTTTATATTGTAAACTGAAGTTTTAATTGCTTGTATCCTAAGCACAATACAGTAGAACCTTGATTAGCCAGGCCTCTATCAACAAAAGTCTCTATTAATTGAGCAGGCACCAGAAAAAAAAAACATTTTTCATTCTTTTAAATAAAATTACTGAATTTTTCAGAAAAGGGTGTCAAAATTGGTATTAGAGTCAATTTTCACAATACAAAGGCTAGTAAAAAATAGTTATCAGGAGGTGACTTTATATAACTCAAGTTATTTAGAGAAAAAATAAAAACATGGTTCCACTCTTAAGCACTTCAATCATGATGCGAGTAAATTCCACACATTTCCAAGTAAAAATAGTAATGTAAATCTGTCAGAAAGTTTCATGTTACTGAGCAGGTGAAAATACTCTTCAAGATCACACTTACAGAATCATTGGGAAAAGGCAAAGGAAACAATGGAAATCTTGTAAATCCTCTTATCAAAACTAATTAATGATTCAAAAAATGAATGTAAGAAGTTTGATGATTAATAAAAGAATTTTTTAAAATGTTAATATGTGGTAGTATTTGCAGAGTACTTTCCATAATTTCAAATAAACAATTTCAGAAAACCGTATCAAAAAAAAAAATTTTGTCTCTATTAATAGAGTTTTTGATTATCGGAGGTGATTACAGTCCCAATCAGCTCATATAATCTACGTTCAACTGTCATAGAGAAAAAATCTTTTCAACAGATTAAAAGTTTAATAAACTGTGGTTGTCAAACTAAAGAATTACTATAATATCTATGTTCTGCTACAGAGACAGTATTTATTAATTAGCAACTATCAAATAATCAATTATATTCCTTAAAAAAAATCAGAGTGTAGAAACATGAAAAGAACTGTAAAATAACTAGTTGAACCAAAAATTATCTATATTATTTTATAACTAAAAAAAAACATATACTTCAGTAAATGATAAATAACAAAAAAGCATAATTACTTTAATAAATATTCTGATCTTTGATAACCGGTTAGAGATTTCCATGAATTAAAGCCTTTAGTTGAAGAAGCAACTGCGTCTTCCAAAATTTCTGGAGATGGAAGACAAACATCAGCATAACGCTCACCAGAATATGGGTTAGAAATTTCGACTTTTGTTTCTAATGCTGCTAACCATTTGTTATCTACAAACCCAGCAAAGCAATTGGAATGTGTCTCTAGCCAATCCTACAGAAAAGGAAACAAACAAAAACTCATGAAACAAAGAAAATGAATCATAATCATTATAATTTATTTTAACTTAAGATATATCACAAGACTGATTAATTTAATTAGTTTTATTTAGACTTGGCATTGGTATGTGAATCAGTCATATGACTTTTAATACAGCTAATAATTTTCCTTCCAGTAACTAATAATAACTACTAATAATAATGAGTGCCATTTTGAAAAAGCATTAACTTAATGATAAGAACACTTATCTATTACAGTTGATAAGTAAATTAAAATAAAGTAATAATGTCCTGTTCATTTCAGAAAGCCACACCTATCACTTTTGGAGGATTTTACTGCTCAGAACGGTGGTATGTAGCGAGTAAGAAGATTGCTTTTCCGGAGTTCTTTGGTAGTCACATTTTTCTTTTAGCTATTCTTTTACAATGTGGATATTCATTTTCTTTTAGAATTGTACTATTTTGTTTCAATTCGAAATCTTGTGTAAGGTTTCTATTAATTGTCTAGTAAAAATGAGCATCTCCATCCTCACCCTTATTTTGGCGAAATCAAAACCAAACAGTGCATGCACAAAAGTGCGGGATGTTTCCGTATCTGAAAACAGACAGCAAGTTGATTCATCTATAAAAAAAATTCTCACAAACATAGAAAAGATATAAATTTGTAAGGTAAGTCAAATCCTCTTGATAAGAAAAGAAAAACCTTTAGGAAGAAGATTTTATCCTCCTTTCTACAAATAACGAGATATTCTTTTAGTTCCCACTGGTAATAATGAGTACACTAACAATCATAGCTCTGAAAAATACTGAAATTAAATTGATTAAATCTACAATTAATAAATAGCACATGGAATCAATGAATGCATTTAGAATAATCATTTAACGCAAGTTAATGCAAGTGCATTTCTACAGAATTTATTTGTAAAGGTAATAAAAGTAATAAATTTACAATATCGTTCTCATATTTAAAGATAACAGGGTACTTACGTATTAACGCCACCGAGGCTACAGATTGGCGGTAATGTGCCAATAAAGAGCAATCTTGTTTACAAAAACCGCCAAATTGGCGGCACTTAAAAACTGCCAAATTGGCGTTAATACTTAAGTACAAAAACCGCCAAATTGGCGGCACTTAAAGACTGCCAAATTGGCGTTAATATGTAAGTACAAAAACCGCCAAATTGGCGCCACTTAAAAACCGCCAAATTGGCGTTAATACGTAAGTACAAAAACCGCCAAATTTGGCGGCACTTAAAAACCGCCAAATCTGTAGCTTCGGTGGCATTAATACATAAGTACCGATAACAGTAGTTGATAAGCGAAGCAGGTGGGGGAACCACCTATTTTCAAAAATGGTTTATGTTATTTATTCATAACATTCCTTGTACTTACAAGATAGAGCCTTAAATTATATCAGATTAAAATTATAAACATTTTATAATTTCATACTATTTTGCGAATCAAGTGGCAATCTCTTTTAAATCTCTGAATTAAAAAATCTCAGTAATACACGCTTTTAGATGAGGGAAATAAATAACATTGCTAACAAAGCAAATTCGTTAGATTTTTAAAAAGTGAATAATTTTATTCAAAATTTTTAAAGAAATAAAAAAACAGCAAAATAAGATACAATGCAGATTATATGTTCCAAGTACAATCATGTAGTGTTTGAAACATTAAAATACCTAACATTTAGCAGACACTTAGGGTAACAAATGATGTTTAAGCTTATAACCATATTATTCCATAAAGAATACCTATCAGAATGAGCCATGCCATCTGAACAGTGAAGAAAGTATAGTATACAGAGAAAGATATGGATTGTGAACATAGAGAGTAAGTTACTCCCTTTTTGATAAGCAATCTGACCAGGAATATCAGTAGGATGGACAATAGCTTAAGGCAAATGCAGACAGAGTTTAGGTCAGATATCACTGAAGCTAATAAAGGCCGTATTAGGAACCAGTCCATAGTCCCGCTCCAATTCAACAACACTGTCAAGATGCAACACTCAAGTTTCAGCTTAATGGTCTTAAAGCAAATCTTACGGTGTATTTCTGTTATAACCAAGTTAGTTATTAAGTATTACCGTGGATTTTGAGATACTATATTATGAACTTTCACTGCTAAAGGAATCCGATTCCACAAATCATTGAAAGACCTTTAACTTAGAAATTAGCAACTTCTAATCTTCTACAAAGTATATAAAGCTTGGAAGGCTTCATATACTTCGCCACTGTGAAAAATAACTATATACGAGAAATATTGGGGAAATGAATGCAAGACAGTTCTTATAGCTCGAGTTCAATTGCTCTAAGTTTTATAAGAAACAAGTTTTGGAAGCTGAAAGGCAAGAGAGTTAAGGTGACCAACTTTTTTACAATAAAAAGGAGAACACAAATAAATTGAAGGAAAAAATATCGTAAATAAAAGAAACATTTTATTCATCGCAAAAATAATACAGAATACACTATAGTATGATAAATGCATAATGAAAACATAAGTAACATTTTATATTTTAATTATTCTTAAGTACATGCCTATCAATTATTTAAATGAGTACAACGGCATCGATCGAATATGGAAATTTACAGATTAGTATTCAAATATCAAAAAGGAGAACACTTTTAGAGGGAGGACAGAACTTTCAAAAGGAGGCCGGGTGGTCACCTTAATAAATAAAAAATCATACTATGAAATTATAGTTTATAAACAATTTTTTGAACTACCTAATCAAGTTATTTAAATCGATAGAAGATATTTTCTGAGTGTCGGCTACTCACTTTCGCTAATTTATCTGAATGGATGCCAGGACTATCAGCCATTGATTGGAAAAATTCCATAATTTTAATCTGATCTTCTTTCGATATAACAGATGAGAAGTTCATGCTGTTTTAAATAAATTTGAAATAATTAAATAGTTTTACAAGTGTCCTATTTATCTCTGTGAAAAATACCGGCATTTACTACATAAGTGAGTTGAGTTGCAGTTGAGTTAAATATTCTTCTGCTTTTCGTTGTCTTGAACTTGAACTTGTGTTACGGGATTTGAAGCAACAAAGGTTTTCGTTGTCATCACATGATTCAAAACGAAAGTAAATAAACACATCGTTTCACTTTTCACTTCGATTTTTACTGTAAGTTCAGGTGGCTGTTCATCAGCAAACCAGAAAACTCGTTTATTAATATGATTTTCTACACACGAGTTTTCTGTTTTGTTAATATACATTAAAGAACGAGCTACAAAGAAGAGATCGCAAATCCTATGTCAACTTTTTGGTGTCCAATCAAATGCCTGTTCTCTCCTTGCATTTGGTTTGTTGTTTGGAGGGTTGTGATTGGTTAGAGGATTTGTGTTTGTTTACATTGTAGTTATGAGGTAATCAATTTCATTTCATTTTGGCAAAATACCTAGATTTAAATATTTTAATTCATTTTTAGATGTTAATTTTTACTTGTAATGTTATCTATTAAATACAAACAGATCAGTAGGATACAATTATAGTATTTTTATTTTAGAAGTTATTCCAATTATTAAAGGAATAACAGAAATTTGTTGGAAACATCCTTCATCTGTTTTAGTGGATACATTATTTTTTATTTTGTGTTTCATTGTCTGTAAAGAATTAATAATTTTCAATTAATGCATGGACAAAGTTATTATGAAAGTGGATAAAAAAATGCATCTTCTTAAAAGAATTCAGTTGCTAAATCTGTACTATTTGGCTATTTTCTAAATGTTTTAAGAATTTAAAATCCTTTTAATCTGATGGAACAAAAGTAACAATGGAGTATTATATTTATTTTTTGAATTACATGGCAGTATTTCATTTTAATGTACATCATTAAGAATAATATTAAAAATAATTTTTTGCAAAGTTTTTTTTTTTTTTTTTTTAATCCCTAATATATTCATATCCCAGTATCCTTGTTATCGTCCTCCATGCATTTTATATCTTGCTGAAATTTTGCACCCATTTCCTCATTCAGTACATCAATGTTTTCAAGAAAATACTCAAAATGAAAGTCGAAAGAAATGTATTTTTAAGTTCAGGGTATAACTCATCTTTTCAAAATTTCGTAGCATTTTTCCACTGTCATTGTATAGCTAGGATCCTGTAATTTTCTAAAAATTTCTGATTGATGTCTTTAAAACGAACCCTTGTTTTTTTATCGTTTTCATTTTATTCTCTAATTTGTGATTCTTTATTAAACATCAAATACCTGTCTGAACCAGCAACTAACTACTTTGATTTTACCTGCTAATAAATGTGGAAAAATAACTATGAAATATTGAAAGCTATCACCATTTTTATTCAAAGCTTTTAAACTTTATCTGTAAGGGTAGTAAGAGATATTGTTTTGGTTCCATTAAGTTCTGCAGAGTCACATACTTTGATCCTAAATTTCAAATTTTCCTTGGAGGCCATTCTTTCCTTATCCAATGTTGATCTTTTGATGTACTATCCCAATCATCTAGGAAACAAGGCATTTTGTATAGCCACCTTGCTGGCTTAAATATCAACAAATTTGCCATTTAAATTCTTATTTTATTTTAATGAGGAGAAAATTGAGGTTTTTGTATAATTCTTTCAAAATTGCTGCAGAATGGCACCTTTTAAGTTTTTCTTGTTAGAATCTATAGTCTTCACTGAGATAGGTCATGATCAGGAATATTACTTAGTGATTCTTCTTCAGGAATATACCTGTTAAATTTTTTCTCTTGATTTCTGTACCAAGAAATGTTGTTTCTGCAGCAAGTAAATTTTTATTTTTAAGTTGTGATCATAAAACTTGAGCACTTTCTTTTGAAAGATTTAAATTGGGGACTACTAAATTGCTTTACTCACTTTGTGTTAATTGTTTTTCAATATTTGTTTCTGGACTTGCATAGAAGTATACAGTTTCATTTTATAATTTAATTGCTTTTAGTGTAATATTGTATTTAATGTTTATAATTTTCCTTTTACTCATAAGTTGATTTTGTATTCAAATAACAAAGCTTTTTATTCGATAGTATTTCATATGAATTTTTATTAAATTTCCCTCATTTTGGATTTGTGAAAAATCTGTGGATGATGGAAAAAACAAAAATGCTATTTTTGTGATCAGCGTGTCTGATTTACTAAAAATCAACTGACATTTTGCAAACCCCAGATTCATGTTGGTCTGTGCTATTAATAAAAATTAGATGACTAAACATAAAAAAGAAAACTTCTATTTGTATTTAAAATGATCTCCACAATATGTATGATTTGTGTAGAATACTTTTCCAGTACTAATTGTGAATCAGGAGATCAACTTAAGATTTTCTTGGCCTGTGTTTTTATTGTTTCTTAAATTATTTCCTGTAAACAGATGTCTAAAATTGCTTTATAAAATTTAAATTTGGTTTTTCAAGTGAAGAGTTTGTAGTTTAATATTTCTAAACTCTCAAGTTAGATTTCTACTAGTCACTAATTTCTTGTTTATGATTAAAACTAATAGTTTAGTTTATAGTATTATTAGTGATGTCTTGAAACAAATAATATGGGTTGAACAAATTTCCTGTCCTTACATTCATATTATAGAAAATTAACATGTGTTTGTGTCTGGAAAAAGATTTTTATTATAACTTATGCTACTTAAATTGGATCTAGATATTTTCAAATATCCAGGCAAATTTTAAATATAAAATTTCCAAGAAAGTTTTTAGCAGTAGTTTTTAAAACATTCTAATTTGGCATTTTTTAAAAACAGAATCACTGGTTCTCTAAATTACTAGTGTGTACCCTGAGGCAGAAGTATTGTATCTATTGAGGTTGATTTCTACATAAATTTTGCCTTGAACAAAGCATGATTTTGACTAAAATACATAGAATTCTAGCACTCAGACAAATTCCTTGACTGAAAAGGTTTATAGATTTTAATAATAAAGAGAGAATAGTAGCCAATAATGAATTTCAAAAATCAGTTTTAAAA
>BGPR01014260.1:0-39686 GCA_013235015.1 Araneus ventricosus | reverse complement strand
CAGCATGCTTGAATTCGGTTACGTATTGCCGTTAAGAAATTATTATCATTGTTTTCTGTTTGTAATGACTTTTTTGCTTATTACAGATATTCAAAACAAACACTGTTGTATACATCAATTATTTCAGGTTTATGCGTACTTGTACATTACAGATTATAATACATACTTTTCTGATAGTGTTATTGAGATTCTAGAGTACCTATTTTGTTCATCTAAATCTTAAATTTTTGCTTTTCTAAACTTGAATAGATCGTTCAGAACTTTATTCTTGCATATTAATTTTAAAAGAGACGTCGTGTGAATATATTTTACTTAGTGGGTGAAATACCCAGTGCATGGAGTGTGTTTTTTGTCAATGCCTAAAACTGGGTATTTTCTAGCAAAAACCTGTAGATAAGGTATTCAAAGTAAGTATAAAATTTATAAATACTAAAACTGGATATTTTGCAAGATAATTATTTGGTATTTAATGTTGATTCAAAATAAAATTTGCAATCACCCAAAATTGGGTTTTAGTTTATAAACTCAGAATAGCAGTTCAAAACAAATTTATAAATATCTGAGAAATACGTGTACAAAAAAGGTTACACAAGTGATTCAAAATGAAACATGTATGATACATAGTTTAAGAAATTAAAATTTTGTCTAAAATTTTTATTAAAAAGTATAATTATTAGAATGATATTTTAGAACTTAAATGGGATCAAGGATAATTTACTTTTCGTTTGAAGCGCTTAATTGTAATTTGGGATTAAAGAGAGAAAAAGTTACTTGTTCTACTCTCCCAGTTAACATATGAGTTCTTATAAATATAAATTTGAACTTTTTTCATATTTAGTGCAATCAAATAATTTCAGTTTAAGATCCCATTGGTTTGTGAAGTTTAGAGGGGAGGTGCCAGCTCAGGGTGTTGTCCTCGTTATCCTGACTGCAGTTCAAAATGAGCCAGGTCATCCCAAGAATAACCATCATGTTGCTTTAAAAGGGAAGTTAATATAACTAAATTAAACTAAATTCTGTTTCAGAACTAAAATAATAAATAAATCAATTAGTATTAAATTTGGCGCCTTTGGGTGGATCATTGTCGCCTCTGAGCTCCTATTGTCGTATTGGATAGAGACAGCCCTGAAGATTACATTATAGCACATGCTTGTAATTTCGATTATTTGTGAAACTTCAGAGCGATATTGTAAATGGTTTTCATTGATTCGGGGAATTTCGGTAACTTTTTTGGTTATGGATGTGGTTCAAAACTTTAAATACCAATAAAATTTTGAAAGGATTCTAGAAATAATGGGTTAAATTTTTTTTTCTTCCTTTGATGCTATTTCTCGGGAGTTAAAGCGTAAATGAAATTTCAAACCTATAGATGAAGAACAAAAGGATTATCCCATATTTCGGCATTTCAGGACATTACCGAATATTTCAACTAAAAAAGAAGAAAAAATCCTTTAATTCTAACTTTAGTTTAAAGAGGTAATAAAATATTATATCTTTTAAATGGTGAAAAGGATTAAAACAGAAATTGCTTGAAAACAAATTCACCATGAAACTTCATTTTAGGACGATGATTTCTCGATTTTTTTTTTGGAAAAACTAAAAAAACTAGTGATTCCATGCAAGATTCTTACACAGCAGCAGTGCATATTTCCCAGAAGAATCGAGGAATCAATTAAAAGAAACAGCATGCAGTTTCGTCAATTGACCCGTTGGCTTAGGAGCTGTTCCAGGGTTGGTGTGTGCTGTGGATACCAGGTCACCGAAGGGGTTAAGACTTTGCAGACAAATCCCAGTCTCACAGAGGCAGAGACTCAAGTGTTAATTCTCCCCAACTCAAACATATAGCTCAGTGAACCCTCCTTATAGACTGTATTTATGAGCAGTGGCTTTCAGGGTCCCAAGCGGTTTCTCTGTCAAACCCTCAAGTGCAAGCCGTTTGCCTACCTCAAGGAATTTTCCTGCCTTAACCAGCGCTACAAGCCAGAACTGGATAAATATTCACGTTGTTTAGTAGGTGGAGACTGGAGGTAGTATTAACTCATTTATTCTCGTCATTTGGTCCACATTCAAAGAGTGAGGGTATGTTCCAAAACTGCCTTCATGTAGCTTAAAACAGTGAAATAATCTAATATAAAACAGCATGTAAAGGTAGACAAAATTAATTGGAAATCTAGCGACTGACGTTCCTTTATCTTGAAATTTAACTATTTCTAGAATTCAAAATGCGCACTAGTTGAAATAATATCTCTTAAGATTGTGGGTGAAGTTTGGAGAATGGTACATTTAAAGGCTGGAAAGAAAGTTAATTACGAAATCCACTGGTTCCAAAACGCCCTCGGTGTAGCTTAAAGAACTGGATCAATCTTATAACCAGAAACAACAAACCAACACGGAGTAAATTCATTTTCCAATTATTATTACACTGATAATCCGTTTATCTTTTCGATTATTTATGGTGACAACTGAAAGATATTATCTAAAACAAGATTTCATCAATTCATTGATGCAAGTTTACATGCAGCAACAAAAGTGTAAATAATATTTTCATACTTTTTTGGCTTCAAAATTTTTAAAAATGTAATCAGAATTTGGGATTCCTAAAAGGTATTTAACGCTGAAATTAGATAAATTCTAAAGGCAAATGATATTAAAACCATTAAATATAGAATTCAAATAAGCTCGTTATGATGCTTTTCATAAAACGTAATCATGGGGTTTCCGCTTTTTCTTTTGTAAATATATAAATATAGGGAATATACTTGTTACCTACAGGTTTTGGTAATTCATTCCACAAAATAGAGGTAAAAAGACTAAATATTCGCATAATTGATGTATGTTTAATTTTTAAACCGGCAATGACCATATTAAAATGAAATGAAATATTTTTATTTTCTATGGAAATGAAAAAAATATTCTAAGTCTTTACTGTATTTAAAAAACCTGGAGGGAATTTAAAAAATTGTGTTTACGATAATTTTCAGATTGTAACTGTTCTTTAAGGTTCTATCAAATGTTATTTGCATGGAAGAATTTTGTGTTTGTCATGTATTTTGTTGTGGCTAATTTCTTATTTTCGATGACAAATATTTACTTTCTTTTCTGAGTTTAGTACCCAAGAGATAAAGTTATCGTTTTGACACTTTTCAATCTAATGCTTTTTTCTTTTCCATTTCTTGTATCGCAACTTTGAAAAGGGATGTGATTATTAGTTCAATCAGAAAATAATTTATATAAGAAGTAATACAAATACTAGAATAACTATCAAAATAATCTTCCTTAAAATTTATATTTAATTAAATCTTTATCAACTTTAGAATTAAATTTATTATTGATGATATTACAAGAGTATGTATATGGAACAGCAGATGAGATGGGTTAACTAAAACGTATGTATCGTCAATTGGCGGACTGGGTCTGAAAATGGTAGTTGGGTGTCAGTGAGAGACCCACATATCCATAATCAACCAACATTAAATTACGACATTTAATAATTATAACTAATATTTAATTTTTATATTTAATAATGATTTTTTAATCTATAATGTTAATATTATATATTTAATTTGTTTTTTATTATATTTCATTTTCCGCGATCAACATACTGAATTTTCTATATTTATTAACGAAACTAATATTTTAAACTTGGCTGATTTTAAATTCAAATAAGTTAAATATTATAAGAGACATGGACCTTAGGTGCAGGACTGTTTATTTGGCTGCTTTACAGAGAAAGAGTTCTTTTTCTCCCACATTTCCTGGGGCCCCAATTGTCTTGCTGGGACCCACACTTGCTGTCAGACGAGCTGGCAACCCTCGCCATTTCCATAAACATATAATGAGCGCTACAAAGAAATCAGTTGTCCATGGGTGTCAAACGAAGAATCCCTTCTCTACAACAGAAAGAAAAAAAAAAAAAAAAAAAAACTACCAACCAAAACTTCCACCGTAGAGCCGTTTAACACTTTCGACTGGAAGAAGAATGTCAGAATTACACTGCAATGGGAGGAGGGACTCCTTCGTTAAAGAGACAATCATTTATTCAAAGGTTCCATAGAGTTTACCAGATTCTCTGGAACCAAATATCATTCAAAAAAAGAATTAGACATTTTTCATTAAAAAGAATCTTTACGTTGAAACCTTCTATTAAAACTCTTCATGCATATTTATTTCTTTAAAATGAACAAAATTAGCTTTTTTATTACTAGAAAAGGTCAAGAACATATCTATTAGCACTTTGGGCTCATATCTTCATAATTACATTTTAAAATTAACAGTATTAGAGAAAATGAATATTTTGGTTTTTTAAAAATAATAAAGAGCATTTTGAAATTTGGAGTTTCACATTACTATAATTAAATATATCAGTTCATTTGACAAATTTTAGACTATATATTTACCAATGCTTTTAAATGTTTTGGTGATTCTCAATTTGTTGACCACCTTAACAGTAATGGATAGAAACAAGAAAGAGGCATTGCATGATACGTATCTTATGAGCAGAAGTTAAATTTTTCCCAGCTCTTACCTTAACGCGAAAGTGCAGATTAACTTTCCCACTTAAATTTGTGGATATTTTCAAATAATCCAACATAATTTCAGATCAACGGTAAAATGCGCTTCCGCCATAGTTCCTTTGGCGGAAACTCGAACTGAATCTGAAACCATGAAGCAATGACAATCGCTTGATTTGCTGCTCGCGCAGCAGAAATGCGTCACTTCCTAGCGTAAAGCGCGATGTTCGAAACGACCGAGGTACGAGAATCAGACCCCTTCTTTGGTCGAGAAAAAGCCATTAACGTCCCGCGGTCGAAAGGCGAAACGCTCCCAACCCAACCGGGGTACGAGAATAGACCCGCTTATATCGTATCATTATACAAGAGCTGTAATCAAGCGAAAACGCATATCACGACACGAATGATGACTCACAGCGTCACAGAAAATATAATGGAACTGCGATTAGGGGTGACCGCAAAAAAAACGATCGTGGAGAGTGGGCGGTGAGGCCGAGTCTCATGTATAGTTCTCAATTCGAGAATTAGTTCTCAAATTTTTTATCCTCAATTAGAGACAATAGCGGCTTTATAGCAAGCATGCGTCTCAAACATACCTTTCTACTAAACTTAAAGAACCAAATGAACTTCAGTCGCGCCATCTGTTGACAGAGAATAAAACTAAACCTTAGGAAAAGTATATTAAGAAGGAATGAATTTTTTTTTAAAAAAAATTTTGAAACACTTTATGCCCATTTATTTACCAATAATTGAATCACACCTTTTCGGCAGTAGTATTCATCAATGGTATTTGTGATTTTTGATATTGCGTAGAAAATAACAGTTCATCAAATATTCGTCATTCCTCGGGTCCGAGCGGATCCGTTTTGTCGGACCGTCAGCTCCGCGGATCCGTTCTGGAGAGAACAACACATCAATAATACGAATCTTGGACCCGTTACGAGCGAACGATACATCTAATGTTTGTTTACTGTTTTTTTCAACGTAGTCTGCCTGAGCTCTTGAAAAAACACAACTAATGTAACGAGTATTAAGTAAGCTTTAATTCATTCGTTACTATATTTTTTATTCATAGGGTTCCTTTCTTCTTTCAAAAAGAGTACCTAGCAAGCTCTAAATCATTATACTTGCTGTGTAAAAAGTTTTGTCAGTTAAGAAATAAATGGCACGAGAAATTTAATTTGTACTTTTCTTTCAGCTAAAGAGTAAATGTTTATTTTTCTCTTCTTTAGAATGGTGTTACCAATTTTCTCTTCTTTAAAAAGGTGGTACTAATGTATCTAATATAAATTTTTGGGCTGGAGTTAAGAACAATGTGCGGTCCGCCAAGTTGAATTTTTTTCGTCGCCAAATTGATTTCTCGCCAAATGTTATTTTGTGGGATTCTCTTTTTTTGGCAACCTTAAAACTTAGCGCCAGAATTTGAATATTGCTATCTCTTCCTTTTGCCCTCAGGCGTTGAAACCGTGTGGTTGGTTTTTGGACGGTAATTTAATTCCGTTAATTTCGTTCAGTTTTTTGTTCTTTGGTTCATTCCAGGTCCTTCCATAATTCCCGTTATGTCTTGTCGCGTTAAACATCGTGCTTTCGAAAGCCAAACTGGTATGTATGACTTGGAATTTTTGTATGGATTGAAGAAAGGCAGCAAGAAAGAAGTGATTGCATGGTGTATGAGTATGGATATGATCGCGAAAGAGTATGTTTGTCCGACATGTGGAGAGAAAATGGTTTTGACTGAAATTGATTGTTCGGATGGTTATGCCTGGGTTTGTCGAAAGTTTGGTGTGAATGAGCATCATATTAAAAGGACCGTGAGAAAGGGCAGTTGGTTCTCGGAAAGCAAGTTGACGATGCCTGAGGTTTTGATCCTCACATATTTGTGGGTGAAAAAAACACCGAATGACTGGATTACGGATGAAATGAATGTGTCCGAGCCAACTGTGGTTGATTGGAAAAGTTTTTGCAGGGAAGTTTGTGTGGATAGGCTTGTGAAAGATAGTAAAGAAAAGATTGGTGGTGTCGGAATGATTGTAGAAATAGACGAAAGTAAGTTTGGTAAAAGGAAGTATAACAGAGGTAAGCGCGTGGATGGTAAGTGGGTGTTTGGTGGTGTCGAAAGAGGGAGCAAAAGGAGTTTTTTTTGCGTGGTTGAGGATCGAACGGCAGAGACGTTGATCGAAATCACCAAACAAAACGTTGAGCCTGGGACCATGGTACTTTCGGATTGCTGGCCTTCTTATAATGGCTTGACGGTGGAAGGCTATGTGCACCACACCATCAACCATTCTAAGAATTTCAAAGATCCTGTAACGGGTGCCCATACCAACGGCATCGAAGGTACCTGGAATGCGATCAAAACCGACTTTCGAAAGCAGGGGACAAGAAGAGTTGAAGGGCAGTTCGACACGTATCTTGCAGAATACATGTGGCGGAGGAGGCATCGAGGTGCCTCAATGAAGTCTCTCTTCCCCTCCTTCATTTGAGGTGTCACGGAATTATATCCGCCTCATACGCAAGATACGGTCGAATAAGTAAGTTCGTTTTTTAAACAAATATCAATTGTTTTATTATATGTAATTGATAAATTATGTGTTTCATTCATATAAAATGTTTTATGCAGCGAATAGGGGGGTTGGGGGGACGGAGCCCCCCCCCCCCCAAATGCAGAAGTATTATATTCTATAATTTCAAAATTAATTTCTAATGCATCATTTTATCCTGAAAATTTCACTTAAAAATTGATAAATTTCATGCTAAATTTAATACAATTTCATGTACTATTTCCAATTTCATGTACTGTTGACATTCTTTGCTATGACTCTAATTGGAATCGCCGCCATCTTGAAACCATCCAAGATGTCGGATATTTGGCGACTTTTTGGATGGTTGGCGCGATTTCAAAGTTTGGCGAGAAACTGCACACTGTTCTTAAGTCTTACCAATTTTTGAATGTTCCTTCTTTTGGTTTTAATTACTCATTAACAATTTAGCAAAGCGTGTCAGAAAATAAAAGTAGAGAATAGGAATTCCTCAAAATTAATGTAGACAAGTGTAAAATAAAGAATAAAAAGGTAAACCTTGAGTTTAGGGTGCATATTATTTTCTCGCCAATTTTCTTTGGCTCAATTTTATTTGCCATTGCCAAACACTGTTTAGCATGTGCAGTGAATTTTTTTATAGGTCTCCTGCGCAATCGATGCCTATGATATCTCAAAACGAGAGATTGAGCATGCATTGCAAGTGTGCACCGGGCAATTTTTTTTAACTTAAAAAAACATCAGTGGCTTCGCTTTCAGTAAAGCGGGCCCCTCGTAGCTACGCTTTTTCATTGAGAAATGAAACACATAGGGAAAGCATGAACACAGGAAGACATCTGCTGACGATGAAACTTAGCAAAGGAACCATCGTTTCCAGAAAAAAACATTCCTTGTCCGATATGGAAGCCATAATGAGCAACACAGGGAAAGAGAATCAGCAAATTAAATGAACGAAAATCTTCAGAAGAGAAGCGAACGTTTATTGAAAAAAATCGTTTGGTAAATGATCAAGAATTCCAAACGAAATATTATTCAAATTCGTACGCCACCCAATCAAATCGAGGAGAGCAGACAGTGGACCAATGGAAATGAGGCGAAATTAAGGGCATGCACCGTAGATCGGTAAACAAATCACCGTTGGCGCATGCTCAAATGACGCCTAAAAAATCTTCAACTCGCATCCGAAACAAATGTTCTGGCACTCACTCTCTTGGCGACAAACAATTGCGAGCTTAAGGGAAACGAAGTGAGTATGCACTCTAAACTCCAGGTTAACTGTGATAATAATAATTTTTTATTTACTTAACCCTCACCAGCTTTTCTTACCAAAGATTCTATTTTGGTATGCTTTGAAGATTCCATGTCTATTAAAAATCTGGTTTAGGAAAAAGTCAAATTTTTATCTCTTCTACTTTATCAAAAAATTCCCTCTTAGTAACTCTACCTTTTATAGAGGCAGACCAGCTTCCCTGCCAAAGGTTCATAGCCTTTTTTTATTCTTTAATTTTGTTTTAATTTGAGCTTTTGAATTGAAAAAAATTTGTGATCCTTATGTAATTCTTTAGTTGCGAGCTTTTGCAATTTCATTGGCTCTCTCATTTCCTGTTTGTATCATGTAGGTTTTTACCCAACATAATTTAATATGTTTAGCATATTTAATTAATTTACTTTTAATATCGTTCATTATCTTCCTTTTTCCATTCAGAGATTCTAATGCCATGAGAATTAAACTTGAATCTGAAGCTATTGTATATTAATCCCATTGTTATTCAATAGGGTCAGGTGGGATAAAATGACCATAAAATTAGCCATTTTCAATTGGTGCTTGCACGTTAAAGCTTCCATCAAGCTTACTTGGCGACCTTCGGATATCGCCAAGCTCACAGGTTCAGAGTTCTAGTCAAGCTACTTTGTTCTGGCTCCCGCGACTAGCAAAGCCATGGGATGTTTTTTTAAGTTAAAAAAAATCTGCCCAGTTCTCACTTAGCTTTATTCACAAAAAACAAGTAATATACAGTCGGACCTCTATTTAATGAAGTCACTAAATCCCGAAAAAAGTTTGTTATATGGAAAATTCGTTAAATAGAGATTCACCTTTTAAAATGCTTTAAACCACACAAAACAGATTTTAAATTCATAAACACTAAATATTATTAAAAAAGTAATTAACACACCTTTATTTTGTAAATTGAGATCTTTTTGTTTTATATATCTTACCCATCAAAAAGAAATCTGCAAGGAAAACAAGAATAAAACAAAACATTTTCCGGTAATACACTGTATTTTCAATTCTTTAAAAATAATTTTATATTAAAATAAATGAATTTTAATGACATTATCGCATTCATTATAACAAGCAATTTTAAGCATACATTACCAAATGCGTCCTTAGATTTAATTAATGATAAAGTCTGTTAATTTTGTCTGAGTTTTTTGTTTGAAAAAGTGTTTTCTCTCATAATACGTCTCGCCTCTTTGCAATGCACCAAAAACACCTTCAGGCATATTTTCTTCAAACTGTAATCCACGTCGGATTGTTATAATCTTGCTTTGTTTTCCTCCAAAGCATTTTTCCTTTTTAAATGTTAATGTCTTTTATGGCAAACATTGAAAGAATAAAGCAGTCTCATCGGCATTAAAGATGTTTTCTGGATTATAGTCTTTTAAAATTTTGCTCAATGTCTCCGTTATCCATTTTTCACTATCACTATCATCAACATCTTTACTTTCACCAGATATTACTTTTACCATAATTCCGTGTCTTCTCTTAAAATTTTCGAACCATCCATTGCTTCCTCGAAATTCGTCGTATCCCAATGCCTTCGCAAATTGAAGAGCTTTATCAATTATGAAAGGACCACAGATCGGAACATTTTTTTCTTGTATTGTATGTATCCACTTCAAAACTGCCTCATCCACATCTTCATAGACACATGTTTTTCAACATTTTGAACAAGAATTCGATGAATCATAATTTTGTATCCTATCATGATTTTTATTATGGTTGATAAGCTGTTTGGAGGAATGCCAAATTTTAAAGCAATATCCTTTTTCTTCACGCCTTTATCCACCTCATGAAGAAATAATTATTTTTCTTTGATGCTCAAGCACTTTCGCTTTGACATTTTCCAGCTACAAGAATTGAAATTACCAGCACGACTCTGATCAACAATCTAGAAAACGGGAGACTAGTTCAAGGATATGGGACAGCTCCATTGAGGGTGAAAGGGGGTTATTGAAAGTTTTTTTAGTTAAGTGGACAGTGGTGGTGGTGGGGGGGTTGGATAAAGTTTTCACTTCCAGGATAAAATGCAAAGAATGACATTCGATTTTACTGCTCTCGGTGAGTTAGGCGACTGGTAAAAACCAGTTCAAGGTCATTCATCACCATAAAATGTGTTAAAAGAAAGAGTAAGTTTGAAATGTTCAGAAATATTTTGAGAAATAGGGAGAAAAAAATATTGGATCACACGAAAAAGTTCGTTATATAGAAAATGCACTTCGCTATTTGGAGCTTATTTTACGAAGAAATTCGCAAAATGTTCTTGGTTCCGAGGAAAAGTTCGCAAAATAGAAGTTCGTTAAATAGAGGTCCGACTGTATTTCAAAAACCAATTCTAATTTAAGAGCAAAAGCAGCATGTAAATACACGAGCAAAAAAAGTGACATGACTTGGGATTGCACGTTTTTATAGGGCTGCAAACGTTTTTGGCAAGATTTTACCACCATCTTGGCGATGTATCTCGATTGCTTGGTGATTCAATCTTAGTGATGCTTGAATGTGCAGGTACCTTTCAACTTTTATAAGCTACACTCTTAAAAATTAGATAAAACATGTATCCTTTTTTTATAGATGTTGTGAGTTGCTACAATTTTTTCTTTTTTAAACAGTAAAACTGTACTCCATAGTATGGGGTAGAATGAACAATCCAAATGATTCTGGGTGAAAAAATGAAATCACTAAAAAAATATATATATTATTATATCAATAAGATAAACCGAAAAATAACACATAAATTATTAAACACGTATAATTTTAATATTTGAATTGAATACTATAAATTGAAAATGTAATGTCCCCTGCTATCAAACATTGGTTCATCCAGTATTTGGATGATCTGTTTAGTTTCAACTTCATTATTTTCAGGAAATTTTATTTCTTTCCAAGTGGAAATTTAGAAAGATATTTAATTGTAAATAGGCCATTTTCTGCCTACAAAATTTGACTAACAAAAGTTTTAATTGACTTTTTGCTGTAGTACTCCACATGTACCTAACAATCAGCAGAAAACTCCTTTTATTCAAAGGAGGTGTTAGGTCCTTCCACTTTGACTTTTTTCTGAATTGCAACATTGGATTTCTTTGCCTCAGTTTTAGAAGAATTGCATGCTTTTTTCATTTTGTGCTCTTCTTGGAGATGTACTGTATTCATATCCTCTGTCAGCACCTCACCTGTTGTTGCATGAAC
Organism: Araneus ventricosus; assembly: GCA_013235015.1. NCBI lineage: Eukaryota > Metazoa > Arthropoda > Arachnida > Araneae > Araneidae > Araneus > Araneus ventricosus. The sequence continues at coordinate 28,170 of BGPR01014260.1, read as the reverse complement.
ACATTCGCTTTTTGCTTTGGAATTCTTCAAGGCAATTTTTGTTTCACTGGATGCTTGAGATTAAAATGTCGAAAGAATAGCTTATTTTAATTCTTACAGTGGAGAACAGACAGCTTCTTTGGAAACTGAAACTGCAAATTTATCAGCTTTGGGGCTGTCCATAAATAATGTCACACTTTTTTCCAATATTTCTGGGGGGGGGGGGGGGGGGGGGGGGGGGGGAGATAAATATATACTTGCAGTTCAGAAACAAAGCACTATGTTATAGATATTTCATTTTTTTAAAACTTTTTTTTAAACTATGTGCTTTAATGGCATTTGTGAGCATAACAATAATAGTGATTTAGATGTGTACTTATTTTGTATGAAATAAGATCAAGGTTTACATCAAGAAACCTAATTAATATACAATAGTAATAAAATATTAATATAAAAGAGCAATTGAAAACATTAGTATTTTGAAATGGAATTTGATATATTTTGCTTTAAATTTTATCTTTACTTTATGAACAGAAAATACTCTTAAACAGATTGAATTAAAAAAAAATAATGCCTCATTAAGATCAACCTGTTTGTGCCACTACCAGCTCTACCACTTGCCCAGGTGGGGCAACGTATCTTCTGTTGGACATTTCAAGGGTGTGACAGGAGGAGGTTTTCTTCTAATGGTGAAGAATTTCTGTTGCTACCATATTCTCAGAACCTACCCTGAATGCTTTTTTCGAAAAGAAAGGAATATAAGTGAAAAAAAAAATAACATGAAAGTTGTTTTAGCCTTGATTAAAAAAAAATACCCTCAAATTCTGGAAATTTCAAAATTTAATCTGCTGATTTTAAATGTTTTTATTTTAACGAAAATGTGTGATGTCACACTTCTTGTTATCCCCCCCCCCCCCCCCCCCTTGTCACAAACTGTCACAATTTCATGAGCCCCCTCCCCCCTCCAAGTATGACATCATTTGTGGACAGCCCCTTTTTTGAAATTGAGGGAGTTTTCACTGCTTCCTTTGAAGTTGATGGAAGCATGTCTTGCAAAATTTTTGCACCCTTGTAGATTGTATAAGGTGACAAATAGTTTCCACTAGCAGAAATGAGAAAAATAACACTGAACACTGTTTTACCACTTGCAAGTATTATGTGATGTCTTCAGAATGAACACAGCTCTATATCTGGAATCTGTGCCAAATCCTGCATCATCCAAGTTTCAAAGTTTTAATTTTATCAAAATATATGTATGTGTCCCCTGTTTCTCATAAAAAGAAACCTATAATGCGGTAAACATTGTCTTGGAATACTCTAATAGCTAATCTATCGCTATGATCATTTTACCCCACTTTACTTAAACTGCTCCAAAAAAAAGAATGAATACAACTTATCTATATATAGAAATATATTCCTCAAGAATAAAAGTAGCCTATGTATCATTAAATTTACCCAAACTTTCAATTACTGAAAGGTTGGAGAAAAGTAAACTTGATGTTTCCATCGAGAGAGCCAAAAATAAATTCGGAAATATTGTCTACATAAATTTTTAAAAATGTTACCAAATGCAAAAATCTAATTAAAACTAGGGATGTAAAGAATAGTGATTTGGCCAAATCTCAGACCTACTCTTTAAAAACATTTCACTTTTGATTCTAAATAAAACAATTCTCAAAAGTAAATGAAAAAAATTTAAAGATTAATAAAAATTAATTTTTTATTATTTGTATCTTTAAAAAAATTAACATCTTTGATGTGTTTTTTTAATAATATTTGAAATACCCGAATTCTTACAATAATTCCAGTAATAAAGAATGAGAAGCCCTCTTTAAATGGGATTGCTTCACAGAAATAAAAAGGTCATCATTGCAGAACATGACACTGATAAAAACACAGAAGAAAATTCAGTAGATAAATTAAAGTTACTAGAAGTAAATTCCTATTTTGATAAACAACAACTTATAGCTAGGACCGAGAGTTTACATATTTGGCGGGGGGAAAAGTGTGGAAAAATATTATATTTTCCCAAATATTTTTGCTATTTTTATGAAAATGCGTGTAAATATTATGCACATCAAACAAAACCATTGGTGAAAGTTTCAAATCATTATGAGCTTCCTGTGAAATGGTGTGGGCCAAAATACCTTTTTTGTCTTCCTCACTTTCTCATTGACCTCCTAAGCACCCTTGTTCCCAAATCTTTGCTGTAAAATGTTAATTCCGACAAGTGTATAATCCACGATTTTCTGCAACCGATTGTGAACCATTGTATCGGTATTATGCCCTAATTATTTGCATCTGAAAAATCGTCCTTAACATTTGGCATGAGTGTATGTAACATTATTAAGTACATTTATGTACCTACTAAGGTAAGTGCTCCAGTATTGGGCCACATACCAGTAGTGGGCCACTTGAATTTTTAAGTTGAAAAACAAGAAATTCCAACATTCCAATGAAATAAAAGATCTGCCTCTGGTAGGCTGAAACCCTTATCAACTAACTACCAAAGGCACAGCCTTTATTTCCTGTTTAGTTAGGAGCTAGAAAATTTGTTGCTGAAGTTGGTCTCTGAGAGAAGCATTTTTAGCTTATTCTTAGTGATTTCCTTAAGAGGTAACTCTTCATTCAACTATTTCTTAGTATACATTCTATTTGTTTTTAAAATGAATTGTTATTGATATTATTTGATTATATAATGAATGTATTATAAACTATCTTTAAATTAAATAATATTGATAATTTATGGATAGTGAAGGGTGGCCCACTTTTGGATCAATGTTTTACTAAATGCTCCAGTTGTAGGCCTAGGGAGGCCAGTATTGGAGCACATGTTTTCTCTCAAATAGACTGCTTTGTGATGTTTAATAAGAAGGTTATATCTTGTAAAGTCTTTTTATTTAATTAGATTTGCTTTATTTTTATCATAACCAATAGTGGGCTACATGGCCCACTTCTGATACACTAATGGAACATTCTGACCAAATACTTAAATAATAAATATTTTATAGTACTGTTGAGGAAAAGACTGATATTCAAGAATTAGTTGGGCTCTGTAACGAGGCAGACAATAATAACTATCGCATTGCTAGACCATCGAAAAATATTCTATCACCATTTAAAAGGGCTCTTTTCTGGCTGCAGAGGGAAGATGATAAAAGAAAAAAAAAAAAGATTTATTCAACATAAAATATCAAGATTTAATATCCATAATGCCCCAAACAGAACTTAAAATGAAAGATCGATAATTAGCATATACCTTTAATAAAAAAATTGGCTGTTAGAGAAAAAAATGTAAATCTCATGTGACTAGAATCTATAAATAAAAGATTTCACCAGTTTCAAGCCATTTTTATTGCATTTTTATAGTGTATAATGTTAATGTATTGTTATTATTACTATATATAATGATTTTATTCTTTTTTCTCTGGCACAATTGACAAATCTGGGTGGCCCACTTTTGGTATGCCCACTACTGGTACATCAAAAGTTTGCTATGCCCACTTCTGGTGCATAGGAGTGATCTAAGTTTTTAATTTTTAAAAAATTATATTACAATTATTTTGATATTTCAGGTGATTATTGTTTTAGATAAAAGTTTGAACAACCATAAAAAAATACAGATTAGCAAAACTTCTCAAAAGTTTAGATGATAATTGAGGAAATACCCTTAAGTGGCCCACTACTGGAGCATTTACCTTATGCAACTTAAAATTAAGCAACTGTTAGGAAATTTTTTTTTTAAAGTAAATGTTCTGAAATGTAATTCTGAAATATTCTTTGCTAAATATGTTTAAAAGCACATCTTTAAGAAATTTTTATTCTGAAATTTATTTGTCTAAATATCTGTTTAATATTCAGCCTGGCCGAATAGCAAATACTTGCTGAATATTTGTTACATCCCTAGTTAAAACATTGGTTATGATCTAAATGATCTTAAAAAAAATCAGCATGCATACCATAAAACAATAAATTTGACAATTATACAGTCCGTTTTTTGTAGACTCTTCATTCTACCCCACCTGAACTGGCGAGCGAACTGGGATCACAACATGATTCTTGGGGGATGGAGTGAGTAGGGGGTGTAACCCCTTAGTTTTATATATTCTATATTAAGAGATTTTAAAAAAATTCTGGTTGGCCATCACCTACTTGTACTATCCTAATTTTGATTTTCTTTTCACCTAGTTGATTTTTTTTTTCTGAATTGATATTAAGTATGGAAGTGCAGGATTTTGTTCCTAAACATTTTATAGCATTTTCAAAGAAAACTAAATTTGTAGTCAGTTGAAAATACCATATAGCACTTATTTTTTATTCCATGCCTAATTAAATTGGTGCATTATTAGGCAGATTCCTTATATGAATGCTACATATTACAGTGATTCTCCTGACATAGTTTTGGGAAAATTTCTATACAATTTCTTGGATCATGATTTGTACAACAGAAATCCACTTCTTGTTTAAAACTTTATATATATAAATATACAGGTGTTGCAAAAATTAATCTTAAATGGAAAGGCTAAATCATAATATAATAAAATATAGGTGGTTTAAACACATAAATATGCATCATCAGGGGTATAAAATTTATGCGAACTGCAAAAAAGTTTTAGTGTTTTCTGCTGACCAGGTTGGACAAAATAAAGCCAAGAAACACTGTTTTCATCCTGAATGCCCCCCCCCCCCTAAAAATGCTAATGAAAAACCAAAATTAGAATATCAAAAGGAAAGTATACACTACTAGATAAGAGATGAAGTGGCTTGAAAATGAAAAGAAGATAAAAAGCTTCCCCTACTTTCATCTTAGACTGATATCTTGTTTGGTGGACATTTACTAAAAATCAAATTACATGTATTTGTACCTAACTTTCCTACTTTGTGTTACCAGGAGAGTGTTGATAAGATTATTAGATGATATAAGGTAATCATAGATAGAATGATCCATGCTGTGGAAACAAAAGTGAGGAAGAGCCGGCAATTCAATATGACAACTCTATTAGGGCATTTATCTCGATTTCCCTGGCTGCTGCCTCATGAAACTGTGACAAACTGTCTGATGTTCAGCAAATTGTGTGCCTGCTGGCTACCCTGTTTCCTTACAGAAAACCAAAAAGAGAAATGAATGGAGAGTGCATGACTGTTCTATGAGGAGGGTAATGACATTTTGAATCAGATAGTCACTAGGGATGAGACAGGGTTCTTGTATGGGACTCTTTAAACAAAACACCACTCCTCATGGAGTGAACTTAGACATTCTAGCCATAGAGGACCTGGTTTTTATCTCAGACAGCATCAGTCTTCACTAGGTACATGGATAGAAAATATGGTTTCTCATTATGACAAGTATCACAACATTTATATTTATATAAAATCCAAGGCATGTTCTGCAGTTAATGAAGGGGCATTTTGTTCCTTTAGATTTTATTTTCTTTAAATTAATCAATAAAACTTACATTCCAGATATTCTAAATATTGAGCTACCTATTGTTTGTTTGCCCTCAGAAGTTTGAAACAAGATCAGAGGAGAAGATTTAGAATTTCTTAGGTAGCTCTGCACCTTCTGCATTCATTTCCATATTTCAGCATAACATAGATGTTCTGTTCTCCTTCAAGCAGTTCAACAATAGTTGAACTGCTTAAAGAACAGCAGTTCAACACATATAGTTTACAGAAGCTTGAACATTGACTTAAGAAAGACTACCACTGATATGACATGCCTACCTTGAACTTTGACAGGAAGTAATGTGAATTTCACTGATTACATGCATAAACACAACATGCAAACGTTATAGCTGTCGTATTTTCCTTTAACTGTGGACACTAGGCTACTAATTTTTTTAGTGCCTTTATTGATTTAGATTTTTTTGTTGCGTTAGTAGCAATGTCCACCTTCCATACTAAGAGCTCTTGAAGTGTGAATGCATTGAAACTTTGAGAGCTGAAATTGTTCATTAGTGATGCACAAGGGTAACTAAATGTAAAAACATTTTACAAAAAACAGTCTCACATTAAGAATGTTACACAGATACTAGAAAACTGTATGTGCATATTTCACTAGTCAATAACCAAATCTCTTCTATAAATGTCTGCAACAATATTCATTTTTTTCCATTCTCTGTTATGTAATGACATTATCTTTAAAATTATGCATATTTAATATTGCTTGGAGAATTTCCAAATATAAATATGATTAAATATTTGGTATGTTACTTAGATGTGGAAGTCAGTGTTCTTGTAATCTGGAGCACTGGATGTTGATTGTATTCTCATCATCTGGAACAGTATACTAAATTTCCACATTAAAAGTCAGAAGCTTGAGACTCCCTGAAGTAAATGAAGCAATCTGGGGCATGGATCTTCACATGAAATTGTGACATTTGAAACCAGATGAAAATTCGAAAATCAATAGCAATAAACATCAATCAGCAATTGGTAAGTATAATTAATCTGCAGTGTTGATTATTTTTTACTATTTCCTGTTTTAAAACTGAAAATGTATGCAGAAAGTTCAATGAATTAAAGCATTAGGTGTTTTTTTTCTGCTGAACTACTTGCACCCCTAATTCATTTCTTAGTTAAATTGAATACTGTAAGAATTTAAGAAAAACATGAAAACGTTGTGGAACTAATGTAATGTGGTTGTATATATCTTGAAAGTCATTTCAACCAGGAAATTGTTTGCATGAAAGCTAGAATTTTCATTCTTAAGAACCCGGTAGCAGAAACAGTGCGGCACAGCGGTGGGCACCGCTGATAAATTTTAGCCCTTGCGGACAAATTTCTGAATCCACTTTCTAAAAAAAAAATGTTATTTGCTGGCAGATGCATACAATATCTTGTCAAAATTTTCTAGACTTGTACAGTCAAGTGAAAACCTGCCTTGGGATTATTTAAGATACTTAAAAAATTTGTATTCTCATCTAGTGATATTTTTAAAGTATGTTACGTCAATGGGCAATCTTAAAACTATTGAAGATTTATGTGATTTTTTTTATTTAAATTGCCTTCTTCATTTTTTAAATTCTCCAAAACTGCTGCAGAAATGTTCAAATTTTTCACCTATCATGGTATTCCAATTCCTGATAAACCACTAAGCATAAAATCTTTGCATTCCACAACTAAATTTAATGAAGATGATGAACTTAGTTGCAGTTATACTAGTAATTTAAAAGATTTTGCTACATTTTTTACTTCCCTCCAAGATCAGATCGAAAATTACACTAAAAACAAAACCCAAGACATAGATGATATTTTAGATAAAGTTGGTCACATTTTCAAATTTGATTACTTGATATTTCCAAGAAGTGATGCCTCTATTGAATTTGTATTCACTCCAGAAACTTTCTCCAATTTCATTAGTTGCTTTTTAAGTCAAACACCCAATGTTGATAAAGATTATCTCTTCTTTGAATATAAACAACTATGCTTGTGTTTCCAAACAAAGATATCTAAAAGCAGAGAAGAAAATGTATTGTGTTAACTAAAAGCCCTTTTCAAATTAGCAGTAATTAGAAACTAATCAGCTACTTTTCATATAAATGACTAAAAATACCAATGAGCTACTTCAATACAGTATTCAAGAATTTGTAATTTATGTATAATTCCTGATTAAGAATTAAAGCATCACAGCAATGTATGTACCAGGGATGGGGAACCTTTTTTGGCCTCATTAAATTTCTGCAGCTGGCCAAAAGGCTGCACGAGCAGAGTCTTAAAGGTTATTGTTATGTAATTATTATCTTAATAATTACATAACAAGAACCTTTGTTATGTAATTATGTATCTTAAAGGTTATTGTTATGTAAAAGTTATTGTAATGTAATTATTATTATATTACAGACAAGTATATTTTTTCAATGCAAATTGTAAATAACTGGTAAGGCCACATAAGAAACTCTAAAAGGTGGCAGATTCCCCACCTCTGGTATATACAGTAGTGATATTATCATTAAAATATGTAGATGTGGACTTCGGAGCTCTTTTTTTTGAAATTTTGATTAATTAAAAACTGAGCAAAATTTTGGCATTTTCCCTTAATAACTTCCAAAATTATTACAGCACAAAAATCAAAATCTACCAAACTTACGGATTTTTGTCATAAGATTTTCTGTGTTTTATTTAAATCAAGATTTTCTAAATTATGATGGCAGGTGAATTGAAATTGTTGATTTTATTTAGAATCAACAGGAGACATTTTTAAGAATGAAAATTCTAGCTTTCATGCAAACAATTTCCAGGTTGAAATGACTTTTAAGCTATAAGGAACCACATTATATTGGTTCCACTATGCTTTCATGTTTTTCTAAAATTCTTATAATATTCAATTCAGCAAAGAAATGAGTTAGGGATGCAAGTGGTTCAGCAAAAAAAAAAAAAAAAAAAACTGGTGCTTCCTGTAATTCATTCATTCATTTCATTGATTTCCATACATTAATTAAAAATATTTTCTGCATGAAATTCTTTATTTTTTATGGCTTATTGAAAATTTCGTAATTGGACAATTTTTTAAAAATAAATTATTTTACAAACTCCCAAAATTCATTTCCATCTAACCAGATGCAAATTCGACATAATATAGACCTACACTAATCAGTGTGTGTGCAAGGAACTCATCATCAGCAAAAAGTCAACCGAATTAATGACTGTCAGCATAAATCAATGTATGTGCAAGTAGCATTGATCATAGCGACGATAAAAGAGCCCACAAAAAATGCAGTCAAAGCGTTTGCTGTAATTAAAACAATGAAAAGCATTGCTGCAAAATATAATTAAATATATATATTTTTTTAAATTTGAGGAAAAGTAAAGAAATAAAATTCGTATAATTGAAAAATTAATTTTTTTAATTTAAAATTGTGTAAAAATGGTTTTTGTGTAGTAATAGTTGTATTTATATTTGTTTAAAAATTAAATTAAAACTAGAATTCGAGTATCATATGAATAAACAGGTATTTTATATATAGAAATGATTACTTTAGTTAAAATTATTTGTAAATTTTTCATTTAATTTGATATAATTTGGAAAAAAATGCTCAACTAGGATTGAGCACTGAGTACATGACTAGCTGGCTAGTACACAACCAGCAATGATACTTCACTGCTAATGAATGTCCAAAACTTACTGGTATACAAGCTGTGCTGAAAGTTTGAAGGCATTTTTTTAGAAATTGGCTGGCTGTTGCATTTTAATATATTAACCCTTTGCACTTGGAAAAGTAACTAGATTCATAATTATTCACTGATTTACAAGAGCTTGTTTATTATTGCTTTGGAATGTAAAAAATATGTTTGTGTAAGTTAAATTTCCCTGAAAAAATATTCTTCAACTTTGTAGTTAATATTTTAACCATCTAAATCAAGAAATGTGAAGTTCATTCATTAACCCTTTGCACCTGAGTTGACTGAGAGTCACGGCTCGAGTGCAAAGGGTTAATGAATGAACACCCTATTAATATACCAAGTCTCATACTGAACTGAATCTCCCAAGTCATGACCTTTTCTTGTAAGTGTAAAGTAACCTTCTTTGAAGGATTTACTGGAAGATCTTCCATATTTTAATTTGTTCTTGTTTCTGTAAGATACAGGGTTATATGCTACCTTTTGAGTTAAATGTTTTTCGCAACTCCTTTTAAATTTCTATATTTTTCTTAGTTTTGTTACTGTGTAGGTCAAATAGCTGTAAATTTTCTTTCTTTTAACTGATCTTTATTCTTAAATGTTTTTATTTACTAAGTTTGGTGCAGTATAGCCAAACATGGCTGTTGCGCCTTAATTCCCAAACCAGTGCAATCAATAACCGTTGGAGAAAGGGCCATAAAAATCGAAGAATATAATAATGTTCTTTCATTGCATAAATATATTTTTTCTTGTCATGCTATATTTAGCTAATAAAAAATGCATTGAAAGGTCATTTTATTAGATTATTAGAGAGAGAGTAAGGATTTTTTTTTTATCTTTTTCCTCCTCTCTCATATAATGCAATTTAGCTTTAAGATAGTAGTTGTAAAATATGTACTCTAAAAACCTTACAAACTGTTTGTGGCCTAGCTTTTCAGTACCATAATAACTAAAGATTTGTTTATTCTAATCTTTCCCATTATTTGAGAATTAATCTTGTGACTTCTAAGTTCTGTAGTTCTGCTATAATTGATAAATATATTTTATGATTTTCAGTTGCTCTAATTAATTGCCGATGTTATTTATTTCATTTAGATATTGACGCCACGTGGTGAAAACTGTTGATGAATGTCATAATTCAGAAGTTTGCCTTAATATTGAAAACAGCACCTGTTCCAGCATAATAAGTTTCAGGCTAAAAGTGGCAAAAATAAAAGAAACTGACTCTCACTGTTCCGGCAAAAAAACCACAAGAAATTTCATGTTTACGACAAGTGTTGTAAAGAATTTTATCAGAATCATAAATTAAAGACATATTAATTAATATATAGGAATAAGAAACCTTATGCCTACCACACATACAAAAAAGTGTTTTCTTCGCAAGAACGTCGAAAGAGACATTTACTGTCATATACAGCAGAATAACCTCCTGTCTGTGATGTGTCTTTGTAGTAGAGCATTTGTTCTCAAACAAAATTTGATTTTATAAACATTTGCTATAAAATTGATTTGATTTAAAATTGATTGAAAAAATTAATTTCAAATAGAGCATTTGCTCCTGAAGGGAATTTAAAGAAACTTTTACGGATGCATACAAAAGAAAATTTACATACCTGTGAGATGGGCAGTCAGGTATTTTCTCATCAGGGAATTTTAAACAAACTTTTACTGACACAAAAGAAAGAGAAATCACATGCCTGTGAATTGTGCAGTAAAGCTTTTTCTGAGGCATATCTTTTGAAGATACATTTTCGAGTGCATACGAAAGAGAAACCGTATGCTTGTGACATTTGCAGTAAAGCTTTTTCCCGAAAAGAAAGTTTAAATGTACATTTGCGGGCACATACGCAGGAGAAACCATATGCTTGTGAGTTGTGCAGTAAAGCTTTTTCTCAGATGAACCATTTAAAGAGACATTTCCTGGTGCATACAGAAGAGAAACCATATGCCTGCCAGATGTGCAATAGAATGTTTTCTCTGCATGACAATTTAAAGAAACATTTATGGCGGCATACAAAAGAGAAACCGTATGTTTGCGACTTTTGCAATAAAACTTTTTCTGTACAGAATGATTTAACGAATCATATACGAGTGCATACAAAAGAGAAACCGTACGCTTGCAAGATATGCAGTCAAGCATTTTCTCAGCAGTACAATTTAAAGGCACATTTACGGGTGCATACAAAAGAGAAACCGCATGCTTGCGAGATGTGCAGTAAAGCATTTTCTCACCCAAACGATTTAAAGAGACATATAAGGACGCATACGGGAGAGAAACCGTATGCTTGCAACATTTGCAGTAAAGCTTTTTCCCTAAAGAAAAATTTAAAGGTACATTTGCGTATGCATTCGCAAGAGAAACCTTATTCCTGCGAGATGTGCAGTAGAATGTTTTCTGAGCAGGGGAATTATAAGAAACATTTACTGGTGCATACAAAAGAGAAACCATATGCTTGCGAGACATGCAGTAAAGCATTTTCTCACCAACAAGATTTAAAGAAACATATACGGACGCATACGAAAGAGAAACCTTATGCATGCAGTATTTGCAGTAAAGCTTTTTCTCTACAGTCTGGTTTAAAACTACATTTACGGATACATACGCAGGAGAAACCATTTGTTTGCGAGATCTGCAGGAAAGCATTTTCTCGGAAGCCAGATTTAAAGGTACATATACGGACGCATACGAAAGAGAAACCATATGCTTGCGACATTTGCAGTAAAGCTTTTTCCCTAAAGGTAAATTTAAAGGCACATTTAGGAGTGCATGCAGAAGAGAAACCATATGCTTGTGGCTTTTGCAATAAAACTTATGCCCTACAAAACAGTTTAAAGGCGCATTTACGTTTGCATAAGAAAGAAACCGTATGCTTGCAAGATATGCAGTAAAGTATTTTCTCTGCAACAAACTTTAAAGTTATATTTGCAGACGCATTCAAAAGAGAAACCATGTGCTTGTTACATGTGCTGTGAAGTTTTTTCCCAAACGGGAAATTTAAAGGCACATTTACGGGTACATTTTGAAAGAGTCCCATATATTTGTGATATTCTGCGGTAAAGCTTTTTTGATCTACCATCTATATTTAATGACGCTTACGTAAGAGGAACCGTGTGCCTATGTGATATGTAGTAAAGTATTTTACCAATGGTTTAATTTCAAACCACATTTACTGATGCATGCAATTAGGGAAAACGTTTGTGATATCTGTCATAAATAAATTTCTAATCTCGACCATCTAAAGGAATATTTACGGTGGCATGCGAAAGTGAAACTGTATACCTATGAGATGTGTAGTGAACTGTTTTCTGATCAGCAAGATTTAAAGACATGTTTACAGATATATAGAAGAGAGTAACTCTACATCTGTGCCTTTTCCAGTTGAGCATTTTCTCGGCAGGAACGTTTAATGACACATTTATCGACGCATGCGAAACAGAAAAATTAGATCTGTATTTTTTTGTAACATATTGCTAATTCTAGAAATTTGTTGAAATACCTATTTATGTGCAGATACAAAAGAGAATCCTCTTGAGCGATAAAGCATTTTCTGTGTCAGTAATTTAAGTAGACATAAATTAGGGCATACAAAAAAGAACCATTATCTCTGTCTTGCCCAGTGAACATTCTCTCAGCATCATTATTTAAAGAGATACTTGATGACGCATATGAAAAAGAAACTTTATACCTTTAACTAGTGTAATATAGAGATGTTCTCTCGACATTCATCGATTATTCTTATGATTTATTTATCTTTTCATTTTTTTCACAAATTAAAGTGACATTTTCTAATACATTTGAAATTGACAAGAAAAATGAAGCAGACATTTATTGACTTATTCAAACCTTCCTGGCACATAGTTAATGCGAGTGCATTATATAAATAATAATAATTTTCATTTTTTTTATTATTTTTATATTAGTTATTAGCTGTTATACTGGGAGCTGCTCAGGGTAAAATATTTTCAATTTAACTTATTATAACAGTTTAAACTGAATAAAATAGTTTTCCGTAGCAGTGTTCTTCCTTTTTCTCCTTAGTCCCTCTTCCTCCAGTAGGAACCGGACTCGATCTTGAATGATTTTGCACTCATTAGGATCACTTAAAATTTCTAAAATTGAATGAAACATCACATAGAGAGATTAATTAACTTTATTGCATTTCGTTACAAACATATTGCCAAAGGTGCATGCTGCAAAAAAATAAGAGTAAAGTAGAATTAAAAATTTTTGTCCTTCTTATTATATTGAAGGAAAACAAAATTTTTATCATAATTTTAACAGTTGTACAAAAACACGGGAATAAAGGAGTTGATAAAACAATAAATTAGTTTGAATTTAATTACATAATAGGAAGCATTGTTACAAATTGGATTGAAATGAATTTGGAAATGTTTGTTAAATTTGGATTAAAGGATAGTATGGCATTTAAAAAGGTAATTTTCAGCTTTTTAAGATGTTGCATAAATCATCTTCACGCAATATAAAAGTGAGAAGCTATTGGCGAAAAATTAAGAAAAGTTTCGTTTTTTAATGAAATATCTTAAATTATTATTTTTGAAAGTTGGGAAAAGCACAGTTGAATGCATTGACCTAGAATACATCCCAGAATGTCTTGCAAATTTGCTACCGTTGACCATTTATGAGAAGTTCTTGTGACAAAGAGACCTGTAAAACATTTTTTTTCCCTCCCTAGATCCTCTCCCTTCGATAGGAACCGGACTTAGTAACCTTGAAAGATTTGACACACTCATTAGAATCTTTTAAAAATTTGTGGAAATATAGCAAAACATCTCACAAACTTTCATCACATATCATTAACTAACGTTACTGGATTACTGTGCAACCATATTAAAAGGGGTGTATGCTACAAAATTAAACCGGAAATAAGAAGTTTGCATTTGAGTTTATGCCGAAAGAAAACAAGCGATATTTTCTTATAACTTTAATAGTGACAAAAGCGCGTGAATGTAGGATTTGACGAATGAATAAATTGGCTTAAATTTAATTTAATAAAAATAGAAAGCTCACATGTTATTACAAATTGCCATAAGAATGAATTTTGGAATTTTAATTACAATTTTGAAAAATTGTCCCACAATGGAATTACTATCAATTAGAAGATAATTTTTAGCTCTTTAAGATGGTGTAAAAATAATTTTCGTGCAATAAATATTTCAGAAGTTATTAGCGAAAAACGCCGAAAATTAGCTTAATTTTCGTTATTTAAGGATCTTTACCTTTATCTGTTCCTGTTCACACCTGTTTTTATTTTTGTCTGTGTTTAGTAGATCGAAATTATATTTAGTAAATCTAAAACATTTTTTTTTAGCTGCCGAATATTCTGAACATAAAAATTTCCGATCAACTACTATGCGAAGAATAAATTTGTCTTTGACATTTCGTTTTTTTTTTTTTTTTTTGGAGTGGTGGGGTTTTAAACCTTATATTTTTATACAGGGATAATTGTGGTCCGTATTATTTTACTCTCTGAAATCCAAAATTCCAGTTTTATGAAATGTATTTGTACTTTTTCTGAAATACACTTTTAGAGCAAATGTATCATTCAAAGATTCAGAACATGTGTGATATGACATCAGGACAGAATTTCAAATATCCTTCAATGTCAATAAGAAATATTATTTATTCTCATTAAACAAAAATACCTGTCAATTTTAGGTCAGAAAATTACTGAAAACCCTAATAAGACTGATTTTAATTACGGTAAATATTTTAGAGATAATTACTTTGAGTAGCTGGACTATTTAACGAAATTCCTTACGTTACATGATCTAGTATCTTTCTACCCAGGAGTGGCGGTAGAGTCCGCCCGACGGGGGGGGGCACGGTCTGCCCGACGGCGGGGCACGACTGTATAGGGGGAAAGAAGGGCCTAATTATAACCTTCTCAAATTTTCTTCAGATTTTTAGTTACCTACTATTTGAATAACCCGCTGCAAAAACGGGATACAAAAATATTGTCAATATCTGTAGAGATTTTTTTAAGTATTTAGATTATTAATCTGTTTATACAGATTTCAAAGGAAATAATTACTCACCACCGCTGAAAATAGCCTCAAATCACCTAATTTTAAGGGTTTCCTTTATTAGAGCTATTTTAAATTAAACTCAGCTCAAACTAAACAAAGAAATAGGATCCGACGGTCAAATTATAAATATTTGAATTCAATTACGATAACATGCGTTATTGTATATGACACTTTTTAAAACAAAATTTTAACATTTTTCTTTCTACATTCATTGCATGTGTTTTGCGTGTAAGCATATTAGAGCATGTGGATATATTAAACCGTGAAAAAAGCATTTAATTTAAATATTTAGCGCAGTTTTGCGTCCATTCCCAAATATCCAATGGTACATTTCACATTACAAAAGAAAAAATAAGACTTTTAAATCATAATAAATAAATATGATACAACAAAACAGACATAACCACAAAATTGTTAGGTTTTATTCTAAAATATGATAAATCAGCTCATAGTGATAGTAGGTTTTAATGACATCAGTGCAGCTGAATTCGGCTTTTTGGATACAATGTATCAAACTTTTCTACTATATTATGCAAATCTAATTTCCTTGACCTGCTACTATGCACTCCTAAGATCATGAGGCTTTGAAGCCTATTCTGAACCATGGACGTTGCGCATATAATTTTTTACAATTCGCAATGTGCCAAAACTTCTTTCGCACGCGCATGTTGACACTGGTAGAGTGCATGCAATTTTTATCAATCTATTCATTTCGTAAAATGCGTCAGCAACTCGGGAAATATACTGCTACAGTTGTAATAATGTTTTCGGCTTAGATGCATCTGGCTTCCTTGCAAAAACACGACGCATATTCTCCAGTTCTATTTTCAGATCTTGTGATTTGCTGCGGTACAATCGACCAAAAGCAACGATATCTTCTGTCTTCAAAAATGTTGTTGACTCTGGTACTAAAGCTTTAATGCCCAACATTATAATTTTATTATCATTGAAAAAACGTCGTTAATTTCCTTTTTGAGCCTATCAATGACTGAAAACATTTCCCTGAAACAAAATCATAAATTGGTATTAGTCTCCTTGCTTTTGTTTTAAATAGATGTAAATTATATACACACACAGGGCCGTCTTAAAAAAAATTTAGAGCCCTGGGCTAGAGTGATTTGGCGCCCTATCAGAACCGTAACTACGAGTTTGAAAGTCTTGGGCTTAAAGTAAATACCTACCTAATCAAATTATTGAGGGAAAAAAGTCACCTGTTCTCTGTTTAATGTCTTATAATCTCAAAAATCACCACCTCTTCAAAATAGGATTTTGTGTGACAGCTTACATTCATATATATTTAAATACAAAATATACATATATATATATACACTCAAAATTTAGTATTTTTTCACTGATTTTCTTTATATGAATATTTTTTGAAATGCGATAGCTGTCTAGTAACTAGCCCTAAGAATATTTTTACTTTTTAAATATTTAAAACTATTATTAAATAAACAGTTTATTCAAAATCAAAATTAAACCGTTGTAGTGAATTTTTAAGCACCTTTGGCTATACATGTTTGTTTTATCCCCTGGGCTACAGCTCAATTAGTTCTTTGTATAAGACGGCGCTGTATATATAAACATTGACTAAAATTATGGGAATATATAAATAACATACCTTCTGAAATCTCCTCTGTTCTGGAGTTTCTCCCTTTGCACAGGACAATCCACTATAAAATTTTTCAGATAGCTTGGAAATTGTTTCGCACGCTGTGAGCGTCTCTCGGTTTCTCTCTCATATCGCAGCTTTCTTCCAAATCATGCATTCCTAAATCGTGACAGACGTTGGCAGCTTGGCTCCAATGATTTTGCATGGTAGTATCCGTTCTACAATCATTTAGTCTTTCTTGAAGAACTTCTAAAAGTTCCAGAGCATCAGAATAATCTAATTCTGGGCTCTGGAGAAGATCAGAGGTATTCTTTGTGAACTCAAAAATATGTCGCTGTGCGAACAACGTTTTAATGAAATCTGGGGAAAATTGATAAAGTAGTCCCCGAGCTTCTATGACCCTGTCAGAGTTGCTGTCATTTTCAGTCACATCTGACAACAGCTCATACAAAAGCATAAATCTTTTACAAACAGTCCGTAGCATTGATGCTTGACATGCCCACCGAGTATTTGAGATTTGTTTTAATTCCATGACTATTAAACCTCTGTCAGTTTGCATTTTGATATGTTTGGTGTGTATGTTACTGCAATTTACAAATACATAAAGTTTTTGCAATAATGATAAGCAATCCCTTACGCATTGAATTGACGTAGCAACGTCAACTAGAACCAAGTTAAGTCTATGATTAAAACAATGGATATAATTTGCTAGTGGAGCCACACGGTCTTTTATTATCGCATTAACTCCTGCATGCTTGCCGGATACTACAGAGGCACCATCATAAGCCTGTCCGATACAATTCTGAAAATTTACTCTATCTTTCATAACATTTATAATTTTTGATGACAGACCTTCGGCGTCCAATGTTTCTAATTCTTCAATGCATAAAAATTCTTCATGAATGTTTCCATCGTAGAGATAACACACAGCTATAGATAGCTGTTCTTTCTTGCTTAAATCTTTTGTCTCGTCAGCAAGAATAGCAAAATATTCACCTGCCTGCATCTCTTCAAATATTTTATTTTTTACTTCATCAGCCATAATATCTAGCAGGGCATTTTGCACAGAATGGTGTGTGTATTTTGCGTTTCCAGGTCCGTGTCTAATTCTTCAAGCAATAACTTCGTCGTGATTTCCTACTAAGGCCAGAAGCGATAAAAAGTTACCATTATGCGGTCCGTAATCAATACTTTCACTTTCGATATCTATGGCAGATGCACGAAACAGTGAGCCACTTTCTCTAACACCAATCTTTTGCTAAGCTATTGTTAATAAGATTTCGCATAATGTAACCAAGTAGTGTCGATTTTCTTTAATTAGCATTGCATGCTCCTTACTTACTTGCGAAATAACGGAGCCCGTTTCGAGGGTTGAGTTGTATGCTTCATAATTTGCTACTGCTTTACAGTGAGAAAAGCTCAATTGGTGCTTCAAAAGACGATTCTCTTTTTCACTTTTACCGTAGCATTTTTTCCACTGTCTGTATCCTGTAACTATAAAGGTATCACATTTATAATCTGAAATGCTACCATTTTCTGAAAAATGACGACAATAGTAGCAGAAAACAGAGTCTTGGGAAACGGAATATTCTAACCACTTGAAATGATATAGTTTGCTGTTAAAAGAACGAAATCTATCTCCATCTTTGTGTTTTGGGAAGCTTTCTAATATCGGTTGAACTGGTTTGCAGTTCCGTGAGCGTGAGATATCTTCTGGACCGGAAGGGATTGATATACATGCATTGTTTGTAGCATTTGTGAAATTGACATCAGTCTTAGTTCCTAGGATGTTTTCTAATTCCATGTCATTATCAAAGTAATCATCATCACAGTCATCAGTATCACCATCATAATTTTCATCATTGTCAATATTTACATTTTCACTCTCAACAGATGATCTGCTTGAATCGCAAAAATCAGCGCAGAAATCAGTTCGTTTTGATTTCGAAAAACAAGCAGTCCATGGATTTTTTCTTTTTAACTCTCCTGGCAATATCACAGGTGCCAATAACGGCTTTGTTTTTGAAGCTCCGGATGTTTTGAGACGGTATGCTTTTTAACATAATCACAGTCAAATATATCATTACATAAACTACTCTGTACTTTGTATCGCTTACATTTAGCACCGCCAGTGTTCTGTTTTCCTGACATATCGCTTTTGTGACAGACAACTCTCTTTCTTCAACGCAAAGACTCCAGAGGCTGGCTTTACACTGCAAACAGAATTTAGTCAATGCTCGGAGAATTCGACCCCCAGTTGTCAGAACACCAAGATAATTTCCCGAATCTTTTCCGCGTTATCACCCGTCACTATTCAAGATAGGACAAAAATATGAGTCATGAAAAAGGTGTATCCGGTCGAATTCCGACTGGCAATAAACCCCCTACGATGCGAGTGGATTGGGAAACTGACCGTGGGTCTCATTCCGAAAGACCGATATCCCTATTCTCTGAATCGACAGGTCATTTTCGCCCATGAGCAGAAGCGTCTAGGGCTCAGCTATCCGTTTGCACCATTAAATCTTATAACGTCTCTAGCGAAATAAAGAAAAGTTGCCAATAGCAGGAATAATTGCAAAAATTTCTTCTGGAAGAAAATTTCCCCGACAAAATATATTTTTTGCCCCGACGGGGGGGCCAGGGCTCCCCCGGTCCCCCCGCTGGCGCCACCCCTGTTTCTACCACCAGTTTGTCATCGCTCACACTTGTTAATATGCATATTTTAGTTTGACATCACAGAAGGTATAAAGTTTCTACATCAAAGGAGGTTGATCATGCTAAAGTTTTAATAAAAACAACAAATTGTTTAAAAATGTCTCTTTGGAAGTATGCATAATATCTGCATTATTTGACACTAGCTGATATACCCGGCGTTGCTCGGCAGAAATATTTTCAGGTCTAATTATAACACTTTAAATTTAATGAAACAGTTTTTCGTTTCAGCGTCTTTCATTGACTTTCGTTCACCCTTTCCCGTTTCGTCTCTTCCTCGGCCAGCAGTTAATTTTCATTGAATATAATAAGTGTTGGTACTCATTTTATTCAGAATTTCAAGTTCTACAACTTTTGTATTTCAAGGTTCTTGATAGCATTAGATGTTTTTGAGATATTGCTCGATTATTGAAAAAGTCCTATTTTCTTACTACAAATCTGCACGCAGCGGCTAACGCTCATCTAGCAGGAGGGGGAAAACTTAGTATGTTCATTCCAAACCTAAACTGAAGGGATTAAAACAATTTCCAGCTTTCCCCTAATTAATTCCGAATTCAACTACCCAACCACTGGGCTACGTGTCGTCTCTCCCTCGGCCAGCAGTTAAACACATTTCTTCTTTTTGTCTCCGTGCTTTGAACTAGCAACCTTTGGTATTCCATTTTTATCTCTCCATCATTGCTAGGGCGACATCAGAAACTCGTTAATATCGTGGTCTTGTTACCATTACCCGAACCACAATTCTCTTCTTTATGGTGTTCTTGTGCCTAATTGGAAAAAACACCGCACATTGTTCCTTATTTTTCTTCTTAGGTCCTCTCTCTTCGGTAGGAATGGTGCTTAGTATCTCCTTTGAATGACCTTACACACTCATTAGGATCTTTTAAAAGTTTGTGAAATTTAAACGAACCGTACTTGTCAATCAGAATTTTTGCAGCTTTTAGTAAAATTATGAATAATAATTAATCTCTAATATTAATAAAAATGAGTGTCTGTTGGCGATGTACGGAACAGACTGTAGAACATAGAGCTACCAAATTTGGCACAGATATACTTTAGATGCTGAAAATGTGCACCTCAGAGCCGTTTTTTTTAAATTTAAATTATTAAAAAATTAAACCAAATTTCGTCGTTTTTTGCCAATAACTTCTGAATGAATTGATTGACAAAGAAATTTTTCATGTTATTTTAAAGAGCAAAAAATTATCTTTCCAATGATACCAGTTTTATTATTGTAGAAAATTTTATCTATTTTTTTTTATAAATTTTTAAAGTCCTCGGAATTTTAAGGTCTCTGGTTGCGAGAGTAGAAATTGACGTAGGGGAGGCTTGGCGAGTATTGGCCGCGGGTATCTTCAAAACAAAATTATTATTGATTTAATCGACACATGGAGAGTTCGGTTGGAGCCGGCGAAGGTGACGGTTGGTTCTCTCGAGCTCTTGTGTTGTGCTTTGATGGTTTAACGCCTGACTAGCTCTTGCGATTTTTTTTCTTATAGTTTTTGAAGCAGACAGGTAAGATCTGCCCATTTTGTTTTCGCCGTTCCCTTTTTTTTTTGTTATGAAAGTTAGCATCCTTTTGTGCAATCTGAGTCATTCAATAGTGACTGTTTCTGATGTGTTGGATGATTTTCCGTCCTTGATCACGTTAAAGAACTTGACAATATGGCTACTGCATCTAATGACAGATTTCTTATGAGCAGTAAACCCACAAATGAACTTGTTCTGCTCCTTTGTCAAAAACAGTTCGAAACAATCAACATAGTCATCGCTAATAAGGACAGTTCATCAAAAATGCCTCGATCGAATCCTTTTCAACTACATTCATACATCAAGAAAGTGGTCCCTGAGCATTCAAATATCCCTAACATGAAATATACTCTTCAAGGAAAATTCCTCTTCTCTACCTCGGACCCGATATGTGCACTAAACTTCTTGCTCTCCAAAACGTTTTGGATATTCCAGTGTCGACGGACGTTATTTGGGAAAATATTACCTCGCAATTCCTGATTTCAGATATCCCAACGACAACAACACTCGCAGAACTAGCGGAAGAATTATCCCGTAATAACGATATTATCATCTCCCATATGGCTAGATTTGTGAAACAAAACTCATCATCCGAAGTTTCACCAGTCCTCGTAACTATCCTTGGAACCTCTTTTCCGGATTCAGTCAAGATTTGGTTCATAAACCAAAGAATTCAGCCTTTCATCGACAGACCTCGCCAATGTCTAAAATGTTTTAGCTTCTTTCACCAAACTAGAGTTTGTGAAAAAAAACCCAGCTTGTTACTTGTGTGGAACGGTTCACGTTGGTCCATGTCAAGGGCCGGCAAAGAGCAGCAATTGCCAAGGGCCGCATCCTGCAACATCTAAAGCATGCCCTATGTACAATAAAGAACAGAAAATTTTAGAACTAAAATCCCGAAACCATCTTACGACAGGAGAGGCCAGACGCATATTCAGTCGCACTACCAATACAAATTACGCTTCAGCAGTGAAATCGAATATTGCTGACAATGATTTTGAAAGCACTGTTAATCAAAAAATAGAATCTATTGTTAAATCTTTCGTTGACAAAATGGAACACCAAACCCTTGCTTTTCAGGAACAAATGCAGCAACAAACTCTTGCGTTTCAAGAAAAAATGGAGCAGCAAACCCTTGCCCTCATGTCAGTGTTTGAAAAAACTGTTGAAACCCTGCTTCAAAACTTCTTCAAAATGATGAATCAAACTGAAACTAAATCGCCTTCTAGAAAAAAAAGTGCCGTTAAAAACTTTGTGAACTTTTCAAGTATACCCATGCATTTAGATGCAGAAGGGCACCATACCTAATTTGGTACTTTTTGTTTTGCTTTTTTTTCTCGCAAAGTCTGTGTTTTTTTTCACTTCTTTGTTGTTGTTATTATAAATCGCATCTCCCCTTTTTTTTTATCCTCTCTCGCCTTATTCTCTTGATTTTTACAGTTGCATCTCCTCTGTCTTATGACGTTTGTTCTATAGAACTGTAGAGGTCTACGAAATAAGAGAATTTGGCTTCAAATTCCACCTTTCTCTACCTCTCAATTTTGGATTTTCCAAGAAACATTTTTCAACCCAGATGATCATCTTCGTAATTCAAATATGTAGTTTTTTTACTCTCATAGACAAAATCGATCAGGAGGAGGTCTTATCGAAATACCCAAGACGGCCGCTGGTAGAATTATACCAACTTTGTTTTCTAAAGGTACTAACCTTGAAGTTCTTGCTACTGAAATCTATTTTAATAACTACAAATTCATTATTGTTAATTTATATGCTCCTCAAGGTTTTGATATACAGCAGGCAAAATCTTTCTTCGAATCATTTTCGATTCCAGTAATCATTTTGGGGATTTCAATCTTCACCATCCAATGTGGGGTTCTAATACCTCTGCATCTCTTAGCAACAGCTTTGTCGATTGGCTCCAAAACTCCAATTTCGTAATACTCAACACGTCTAACCCGACTTATACTTCGTACTCGGGAACAAATTCTCTACTAGATCTTACTCTGTGCTCAACCTCAATCTATCATCAAGTTGATTGTTTTGTTTCGGATTCCACTTTTGAAAGTGACCATAACCCGGTGGTCACAACCTGGCCTCTCTTGGGACAGTCTTCGAAAACCATTAAAACGATTGATTGGAACTGCATCATGAAAAATTCTACAGAAATATTATCTTCCACACACTCCGACCTTCATACTGTGTTGCGTAAAGTCTCTGGGATAATTAAACAAAATACGAAACACACTGTCTTACCAGGTACCAACTATCCTCCCTGGTGGAACATTTCTTGTCATAATTTTCAAATGTTAAAAAAATTTAGAACCAGGGCTTTACGAAATGCCTCCACTTCGGATTGGATTAAGCATAAAAAGTATGCGGAAAAACTCCGGTTTCACTTTAAGAGGGCAAGCAATAATTATTGGGATACAATGTGCAATATTACTCGGAACCCCCGCATGTTTTATTCGATGATAAAAAGAATCAACAACCATTCAAATCAAGAAGTAAATGTCTCAAACCTCATCCCTTATAACAATCATTATGTTTCGAATCCCCAGGATCAGAGCAACCTTTTTCTTGATTTTTTCTCTAATAGTACCCATGAACCTATTCCTTTGGATTTCAACGGCGATAAAAATACTTACCTTAATATTCCAATCCAACTCCAAGAAGTGCGAAAAGCGATCCCGAAAACTAGAAATACATCTCCAGGTGCGGATTGCATCCCTGCAAAATGGTTCAAAAAATTAAGCATTGTATCTTTTAAAATTAACAATTTTTCCTTCAAACTGATGTCCCAGAGCAGTGGAAACATTCAGTCATTGTGTGTCCTAAAACCAAATAAAGATAAATCACGAGCCGACTGAAAGCAGCATGATGGCGCCAGCCGTTGCGCGAGTCGCCTGCTATTTTATCCTATTAGCCGACGGCGTCGGTGGCCGAGAACAACATTGTTGTCGCCTTTTGCCTACCGCATAAACTTGCGGCCCAGACGTTTGACGGGCATTGTAAATATGCCCAGATAGCAATTTTAGTTTGCAACGACTTGCACTGCAAATCTGCAAGCTTACAAAATTACTACGACAAGAGTGCAGTGAAACAAGTTAACTAGGCGTCGACGTCACCATGGGAACTTGCATTGCAAATTATAGAAACGGGTACAGGCACAACCGGATAGGGCCTCGCGACCTACCGGATAGCCTGACGTCTATACCACTCAGCTCGACTACGAGAGAAGATAGATTTCCATAATACATCGTTCAATTGTCGTTCATACGCGTATTTTAAACTATTTTCTTGAGTTCATTAATTTTTTGAGTTGAGAATATGATTTGAAGTCAAAGAGAGCGATTTTCACTAATAACTACGTTTTTCTAGTAGAATAAATTATGAAATTAGAGTTCAAAAGTAATTACTTTAAAATGGGACAAAATGTATAAGTTATTATTTTTCAACAAACATTGACTGTTTTTTCGGTTTAATTTTGTTTATAAATGTTAAAATTTCAACATTAAGAAAAAGGCGATATAGTTTTCTTTAAAGTAAACACTTTTAGTAAAAAGATGGAAAATGTTTCAAATTGTTTTTTATAAAAAAGTTAGTTTTTTTACAAATTATCATTGATTTATTGAATTAATAAAAAGAAGGACGGTCTAGGAGATGCTATTAAAAATCGGATGTTTTTTTTTAAACAGAGACAAAGGTAATTATCTCTTTGTTCTATCTTTGCATCAAGCTTGTTTTGCAAATTTGCATTGCAAAGGAGGTGGCGCTGTGAACTTGCAGCAGACTTGCAATGCAAGAGAGGGTGGCGCTAGTTGTCACAGCGAATTTGCTACAAGTTCGCTTCAAGTTTGACGCGTCAAATTTGCTATGACAAGGTAATATCAAGTCAAAATCAAACTTGCTGCAAACTTACGTGCTATCTGGGTGGAGCCTATTAGCCGAGGGCAACCGGTGGCACTACTGATCATCCAATGTAGCTGCGCGCGCATACGATTCGTCATTTGGAAATCTGCTCTCAGCTCTATAGTACTTCATTTAGCTGTCGATTGCATTTGCTTTTTTTGTGATATTTTTTTAAATGGCCAATGAATCAGGAAAACAACAGATGAAAGACTTAAAGAAATTGTTTGAAAACAAGATTAATACTGAAGACTTCATTCTTGTGGTGGATTCTTCATATATATAATTGTGTGTGATTATTAATTTTGACAAAATTATTAAAATGTAAGAAATAAATTGTACACAAATGAAATTTGTGTCACTGAAAAGCTAATTTTTTAACTTTAAATTAATTTTATTTATATTAAGATAATAATAATATACCGTTTCATGTTTAATCAATATTCATATACTTACTTATTTGTTTGTTTTTATACATACCTTATTTACTACCAGTTGCAAAAAACTATTATTTAAAAAAAATAGTTCATCGTTCACAGAACTACGAGTAAACAAAGTAATAATAATTATAAAGAGAAAAAAAATTAAGTTTAAATGTCACAATATTTATAAATAAGTAATTAGCCTTAACTAATAAATAGTATAGACCACTTTGACAGAATAAAGCAATTGTACACTAAAATTTTAGAATGAATGATACAATTCAAAATAAACGTGCTTTTTTGCTACAAGCGTTTTTGAAAAGACATGAAGAATTTCATTCGCAAGAGCTAATTAGAAAAAAACCCAAAATTTTTTAACATTTTATTTTTGACTTCGAATTAACTAAAATAAATTAGAATTACAGACAATATTTTAACATTATGACAATAGGAAATTAAAGAAGCCAAAGAAAAAATAATTGTGTCACCGACGAATTCACAATTGAACTATCAATTTTCACAGTTTTAATTTGATAATTTTTTATATTTACTAAAAGGCAAACTTAACTTACCAAATACTTAAAGGCAAAACATAAAACACTACCGTCAAGAGACAGCAATATTCAAAGTTTTTAGTAATTAAAAAAATTAATTTTATTTTTGAACATCCACTAAGAGACCTTCATCAACATAATGAAATGAATCCCGAACCTGAGGCCTACGATTTTAAAAGCCGTCTCGAGACTTGGACGTTATTTTTAAAAACTAGTCTTAATATTTTGCCGATTGAATTTATTTTAAATACATCTGAGCTATATATTTTGTCAGCGTACAAACAAGTATCAAACTGTTTCATAAACAATGATTAACTAACATACTAATTTGTCATGGAATGTATTAGTATGCGAAGATAACTGAAAAATTTACTGTCATAGATCGTCGAACAATCTCTAATCTATATCTATATACTTATTATAAAAGGCAATGTTTGTGTGCGTGTGTGTGTGTGTCTGTGTGTGTGTGTTTGTCTGCGATGTCCAGACGAATCTATCGCACTTACAGCCATGAAATTTGGCACACAGATAGTCGTAATGGTGACTGAATGCACCTCGAAGCCGAAATTTTAAATTTTAATCTAGAATTTTTTTTATTTAATGTTTTGTGTTGTTTTGGTTGATTTTTCGCACTAATTTCTCAATAGAATGGTTTCAAATAATTGTACGACAAAAATAGATAGACCATCGGAAAGAGCACGCGATTTCCGTTCTAATGAAGTTAGTTTTGAATTTCTATCGTAAATTACTGAATTTTGAGAATTTTTTTAAAAATTGTCACTTTCTTCTTATATTTTTAACTGTCAATTTTTATTTACTCGCATCCAACGTTCTAATAAACCTATGATTTTCAGTTTTTTTGTGGTAACAACAGAAGTATTTATCTCTCATTTAAAACAAGAACGGTTAAAATATCTTTGTCCGTTCGTTTTTAATAATTTTTTTTCTTAAAGGGTTAAAAAAATTCTTTTCGAATGAAGTTCTTTCTCCGGAACGGTGAGTTTCTCCCTGGCTACGGCTAGCGCCATCTGTTGGAATTATTCTCTCCTCACTTTCTAGCATGTTTTGCTAGGAATAATTTGAAATCATTTCGTTGGATGCAAGGGTTTAGTCGTAAATTAAGCAGTGCTGGAAGATTCTGACATGGGTGATAAGTTGGCTTTGAACTTCTAACGTAATTCGCTGAATTATGAGAGAATTTTTTTCGTGATGAACTAAAAGAGTTTCTTTACCATCTGCGTAAAATGTGCCATAGCTTTTCGCGCAAGTTCCAGGCGGTGACGAAGGGGGTACTGTCGTGACCTTCAAACGTCACGGTACTGTGGTTTGAGACTGTATTGCATCAGCATAACTTAGATACACGATTGCTGTATAATAAAGATTTTCACGTTGCAATTTTTTTTATTGTTTTGGAATAACGTACTCTATACTGCTTTTCTACATGTCATTATCGCGGGAAAATCAATGTGTATCTTTTGTTTTGATTTTGTTTTCAAAACTTTTCCGTGTCATTGCGGACGATTTTTTTTTTCATGTTTTTGAAGTCCTGATTCCACGGGCAACGCCGTGCGCGTTCTGCTAGTCTCTAATATATATAAAAGACAATGTTTGTGTGCGTGCGTGTGTGTTTGTCTGCGATGTCCAGACGAATCTATCGCACTTACAGCCATGAAATTTGGCACACAGGTAGTCGTAATGGTGACTGAATGCACCTCGAAGCCGAAATTTTAAATTTTAATCTAGAATTTTTTTTATTTAATGTTTTGTGTTGTTTTGGTTGATTTTTCGCACTAATTTCTCAATAGATTGGTTTCGAATAATTGTACGACAAAAATAGATACACCATCGGAAAGAGCACGCGATTTCCGTTCTAATGAAGTTAGTTTTGAATTTCTAACTTAATTAACTGAATTTTGAGAATTTTTTAAAAAATAGTCAGTTTTGCTATCTAAATGTTAGTTTTGTTTCTAAATTTTCTGCATCCGATCTTTCTAATAACACTACCATTTTATTATTTTTTTTGCTTATAACTAGAATGGTTCTTGATTGAAAAACAAGAATGGCGTTAAAAATACTTCTATCGTTTTTTTTAAATTAATTTTTCTGGGCCGTATGAGTTATTTTTCGATCGAGTTCCAAAAGCGGACTTTCTGTCGAACGCTGATGCCAATTTTGATTGTGAGACGTAGGATACGTCAGGACCTTCACCTGAATGAACACTGGACTTTATTTTCGGACTGATTTATATTTTGCTTGATAATCAGCAATGTAACTGAACGAAGCACAG